>PVIH01009460.1:0-82176 GCA_004025045.1 Sigmodon hispidus | reverse complement strand
TTTTAGTTTTACTATTTTCTTTGACTGATATATCTATTTGAGCTACTGAGTCTTCCACTTCAGAGATTCTATCTTCCATCTCTTGAACTCTGTTTGTTATGCTTCTATCTGTGGTTCCAGCTTTTTTCTTCAGATTTTCTATTTCCATCTTTGCCTCATTTTGTGCCTTTTTTATTGCTTCTATTTCAGCTTTTAGTTCCTGGCATGTTTCTTTCATAGATTTGTTCATCTCTCCTAATTTTTGTTTGTATTTTCTTGTATTTCTTTAAGGCTATTTTTCATATCTTCTTTGAGAGCTTCCATGGTTATCAAAAAGGAATTTTTGGTGTTGCTTCCCTCTGTTTCCTCTTCATTGCTCAGTACAGGTCTTGTATTTGTAGGATCGCCACTTTCTTCTGGAGTTACCCCGTTGTTCTTTATATTATTATGTAACTTTTTGCACTGGCGTCTGCCCATGGCTTTAGTGGTTCACAATTAGGTGGCTCCTGGTCAGTTGTAGCACTTGGGCTTGTGTGCCTCCTGTCACCTCTGAGGAAAAGGTCTGCTCAATCACTACTTCTGCACTGTGCCGGGAACTAAATTTCAAGTCTTCAATCTTTCTCTGTTTGACCAACTGGAGGCGGGGTGGCGGCCCTGCAAACTCCCTCAGCAGCAGCTGGGGGGACCGTGTCAGTCAGAGTTTATCTCTGCCTGCTACAGAGTGGGCTGGGACATGCTCTGCAGACAGCACCTGGTCCCGGAACCAGAACCAGAACTGAGGGGAGCTCAACTCTCCTCTCCCTGGCAGGAATACAGGCGCTTGGGCCTGTTGACCCCTCCTCACCTCTGGGCTGGGTCTGAGTCTGTCCTTCAGGGTCCCCAGTCTTTATCTGTTCCCTCAGTTGGAGGTGGGTAGCTGTGCAAATTCCCTCAGCAGCAGCTGGGGGGACCGTGGCAGGCAGACAGCACCCGGTCCCGCAACCCTCTCCAAATTCTTTAAAGCAGTGTTTCTCAACCTTCTGAATGCTGTTTGACCTTTAATACAATTCGTCATGTGGTACCCCACCCAATGATAAAATTATTTTTGGGGGCTGGAAAGATGGCTCAGCGATTAAGAGCACTGACTATTCTTCCGGAGGACCTGAGTTCGATTCCTGACACCCACATGGCAGCTAACAACTGTCTGTAATTTCAAGATCTGGCACCCTTACACTGTTATACAAGCAGGCAGAACACCAATTCACATAAAAATAAAAATACATAAATATTTAAAAAATTATTTTTGTTGCTACTTCATAACTGTCATTTTGTTACTATCTAGTATTGTAACATAGACAACTGTGTTTTTCTGATAGTCTGTAAAAGGGTGCTTAGACCCCAAGGGGTACTGGAGAACCTGGTGCGAAGGGATTTCTTCATGAAAATCTAGGCTACAAGAAAAGGCACTGCTTGATTAGGATCAAGCAACTCTTGATCAAAATCTGCAATTTGAACAACCTCTCTATGGAAGTATGTGTATATGTGTGTATTGCGCGCTTGCACGCGCGCACAGAACCTCCACACTATGGAACATATATTGCTTATCAAAAAGTCTTAGCATTGCTAAATCCAGTTGTGTTCTTGGCTCCGGTGGTGGAACAGCAGGTGACTGGGGTGAAACAAAGCAGGTGACTAGAGAGAGGACTCAGAGTGGGCTCTTCCTGCACATCCCTTTGGGGAAGAATTAGAGGAGTCTGGCTGGAGAGTCTCCTGGCCTGTGTCTTGTCACTGAAGTAAAGAGAGTTTCCTTTTCAGAAGTTGCTGCAAACCAGTTCACTTGAGTCCCTGATTTTCTGTGTCATCTGTCAACATGGCTGTTCTAGCTGCACCCCAAAGGTGTTTGAAGATTTGTGTGGGTCCCTGTTGGAGTGGCCTGTAGGCTGATGAATCAGATACACTGTAATGTAGCGTCAACTCCCTTCTCAGATCTTTTCTCTTATGAAATACCCTGGATGACAAACTGTTTACTGTATCCTGTTTTCCATCACCTTGAGTTCCTGCGAGATCATTTAGCTATTAATATGGTGTATCTGCCTATTTATCACCTATCTATCAGGCTATCTATGTGTTTCCAAAAGGCCCATCAGATAGTCCTAAGTACTCTGAACTTGTGCCCAGCAGGCATGCTAGGGCTTGTGCAGGGCTCTGAGACCTAGTTCTTGATCTAGTTTTATAGAGAACAATTAGCATAAAGGGAACAGGTTTATAGGCAGCACTCAAACTTTAAAATGTTTCATATGCATCGTAATCAAGCTCTTAAAAAAACAACTCTGGAGGAAGCTGATTAAAATCTTCTCTCCTCTCTCTTCTCAGCCTGCCCATGTTTGAAGTTCAGGAGACACTTTCTCTGGGAACATAAAACCCCTTGTCTAACGGTCTATGTCCCATACCACCCATTCAGGCATCCATCTTTCTCTGAAAACCTTGAGGCTGCGTTGAGCAGATCAACAACATCAATGCGCTTACAGAAGGCATGTTCCCAGGGTCCCACACATTGTGTTGTTTTCTGTCTGCAACAGAAAATACAGTAAGGGAGGGACCACTCTGGAAGCAGAGTTAATCTCGCTCATTATTGCCCATAGCAAGTCTAGTGGGGAAAATCCTCATCTCAGACTAAGGCCAATCTGTTAAGCATGCCCAGCAAAATTGCACCCAGGAACAATTCCCTGTCACTTCTGTAGTGGAGTCTATGGCTCAATCAGGCTGTACAGTAACACCACATCCATGTGTCCTTCACTACCCTGAAATCTCAGGCCTTCACCTAGATTGTGGGTGCCTTATCTGAGACCTATGGACTGCACATATCTCAGGCTAACTGTGAATTTGGTCTGACACCTCTGTAGATGATAACATCCTGTTGAAATATCAATAGGCTAGAGACCCCTAGCATAGAGTTTCACTGTATTTCACTATAACAAATGCTTGAAATAATCAACTGAGAAGAAGAAAATATTTATTTGGCTCTTGGTTTTAGAGGTTTGAGTTACAATCAGGACTTTTAGATCTCTAGTGGTGGTGGTAGTGGTGAAGGTGGTAATAGTGTTGTTGTTGTTGTGTGGGTGTGGTTTGTGTGTATGTCAGGCAGAATCACAGATAACAATCATGGGGAACATGTGGTTGAATAAACAGATCACCTCAGAGCCAGGGAGTGGAAAGGAGAGGGGAAGGGAATCCTCTTTGAGAACATGACCCCATGACCTACAGACTTCCTAATAGGTCCCATCTCCGACAGGTTCAATCATATTGAGGCCTAAGCTTTGAACACAAGGGACCTTGAAGGACTCCCAAGATCCAAACCACAATTCAGGCTTTTCTGTGCCCCCTATTTTTTCTTTACAGTCTCATTTCTTCTTCATGTCTCAGCAAGAATGCACAACCTCCAAGACTTTGTCACAAAGATCTTTTTTAACTCTTGGAATTTTTAACTCTATTATCATTATATAAAAGTTGGTGACTTCCACAACTCATTTTTGTAACACTCATCTGTCTCTTGAACTTGACATTCTGAATATTCATGGACCATGAGTGACTAAGGCAGGCTGAGTTCGGAGCTTGCTTGGGAGGAGTGTCCACCCTTTTGGTTCATGAATCTGTCCTATTAGCAGAAAATGGGGATATAGAAAATGGCATTTCAGTTCTTTAAAAATATGTTATTTTTCATTTCTCCCCCTAGTCCTTTTGCTCTTCTCTCTATCTCTTTCTTTCTCTCAGTGCTGAGGATGAAACCCAGGATCTCATGCATGCCAGCCTAGCAACCTACAACTGAGTTTCACATCCGTCCCAACATTTCCACATCTTGCTCTGTTTCATCATCGGATGTGAAATGATAGCGTGGTGCCTAGAGATCTTTTCCTTCCTCAATTTTACAAAGGGTTTTCCAATTCTAAATCAGATTGTGGAACCATTTTCAGTACATTATCTTTTTCCTTCCTTTTTTGAGGCTGGACCCACACTTACTTGGAAAGAAAGAGTGGTTATTTCACTTCCAGTGGCTTCAATGTATTGGGATTACAAGTGTATGGGCCATGACTCATGTTTGTATAGTGTTGAAGATTGAGCCCAGGACTTTGTGCATATTAGACATGTACTCTGACAGCTGAACTTCACTCCAGCCCAGTCTTTTACTTTTTTTCTTGAAACAGCATTTTAGATTGCTCTTCATATAAAATAAATAAATAAAAAGACTGACACCATTTCAGCATTTAAGCCCTTTTATGTGCAATTGATTTACAATTTAACCCTTTTTCTTTTTTACTTACTTATTCACTTACTGCACATGTGTGTGGTCATGCACATATGTGGAAGTGAGAGGATAACCGGTGGGAACTGGTTCTCTATTGCCATGATAGGTATGTTGGAGATTGGCAGCAGGTGCCTTTACCTGATGAGCTGTCTCACAGGTCCCAAATGCTATCCTTTTATTACGTTTATGATAGTAGGTTCTGCTATTATATTCTTTGAGTCATAATAACTGAGGAGAATTAAATCAAGAATGAGAGATGCTATTTTATAATACAGTAAATCACAGGGTTGAACCTGGTCAGATGAGTTAAACTTCTACCATTGAAATAAAATTATTACTTTAGTTCAGGAAATTACTGCTATGTGCTGGCAGAAGAAAGAATAAGACAACGCAGGCAAGCAGTAATTTTTGACACATAGGTTAATTTTATGAAGTGTTTTATATATTTTCAATAAAATATATAGGTAATTAAAAATTGAACTAGGGTGCTTTTTGGGATTTATAATAATTAGCACATACACTGCGCTATATATTTTCAAAAGCTTTATACATCGTTAATTAACTAGGGGTGAGGTAGTGAGTATGATTATACCCATTTTACAGGTGAGTAAACTGAACCATGGAGTACTTAAATAAACTGCCTCAGGGCTCATAGCAAACCAGAAGAGAAGACAGGTTGAACTGAAGAGCCTGTGATGGCTGCTCTGGCTTTGCCTCTTATTTAGTCGCTAATAGTTGTGTTTTGAACCTTTATTCATTAGTAGAAGACAGATGCATTTGTAAACATATATCTTGCTTTCCAGTGTAGGATGATTTTAATTCATACTTTGGTTTAATACAAGGACCTACAATTAATTCTGCCCACTAGCCAGGAGGTCCCTTGGAGGAGGGTATATATTATTCTCTTTTGTAAGTAGGCAAATAAAAACAGCAGTCTCCAATGCCTGCTGGGATTTATGGAGGAGGCACAGGTAGACCTGACCTCTACCTCGCACTCGCATCCTGCTCAGGTCTCCGTGGATCACTGAAGCAGTGAAAACTGTCCCAGGAAGCAGCAGGATCATCTAGCCAGGATTTGTCTTCTAACCATTTAGGGCACACGCCTGTAAATTTCTACACCCTGCAAGTCATCACCATGCAATAGAACCTTCCAGAAATACCAAGCCAATGCTAATCCGACCCAAATCCAATGCTTTTTTTCTGGATGAGAAATTCTACTCATTCCCCTCCTAGCTCACCCCAATATCAACACCCTGATGTGCTTGCTTTACTCCCCTTTTATTTACTTGCCTTTTTTGTTTGTTTGTTTTCCTGCTTTTGAGACAGGCTTAGTGTATGGCTGTAAATTCATTATGAATCCCAGGTGGGCCCCGAACTCATGACCCTTCTTCTTTTGCCTCTCAAGTGCTAGTATCATATGTGTGCAGTGCCATGCTTGGATTATTCTCTTTAGTGATAGCATATTATTAAGCCTTTTCTTTACTTTGTATACTCAACAAGGTCGGGAATTAACTTTTGTGGGAATCTCCCTTCCCCGAGTTTCTTCCTCTAGGCATGGTTACCAATCAGAGCCTTTAAATGATAGACAGCCAACAATTTCCTAATCCAATAGTATCAACCTCTTTGTTACGGGAGAAGGGGTTAAGCTGGAGGCCAAATTCTAGACTGAGTTAAGGCTCTCCTACAGAGATCCAATCTGGTTCGATGTCGTAATTCTTTTTGGTTTGGTGTAAACCACCAAGTCCTACAGAAATCAGGGATCCTTGCCCTGAATTGTGTCTGCATTGACAGAAAGCTAAGTTCTTTTTCCCTTTTGATTTTCCCATTTGTGTGGAGGCCAGAGTTGATGGTAGGTCTTCATACAGTATGACTGACCTTCAACCCCTGATGGTCCTTCCTCCACTTCCCAGTTACATTTGACTCCTTACTCTTCTGTGATTGTTTCTTTCATATGTGAGACTATCATTTCCACTGTCCTCCTCCCATGGTCGCCATTTACCTGGAGTTAGCATCATTGGAAGGAAGTAGTACATCCTGTCCTCATTAACATTCCCCATGTCACCACTAGATTCCAGCTGCTTTCCTTTGGGTGGCTTCATAGGTGAAGGTGACAATGTAATACTTTCTCTAGGAGGCCTCTGTTCTTCATGCCCAAAGGCAGACTGCAACAAGCGATATAAACAGTGTAATCTTAAATTACTCATTTTGGAAATGCATATGCAAACAAACACAGATTTTAGGCCTCATTTGGGAGACAAGAACATTGAACTTCATGTTCCTTTGATTTTATCAGCAATTTATCAGATTGAGAAAATTAGTGGGACTTATTTAGCAATGGGTAAGGAAAGACAGAGCGGGCGTCTCTGCTGAGGAAATCATCTCACATCTTTCCGCTGATTTCTTCCTATCTGGAAAGCAAGCCCGCCCTAGGATATAATTCAGACTTGCTTGTTAGCACTTTCCAGGTTATCACAAAGGAGAATGAAGGAAACCCTGGCTTAGGCATGAGTGAGACATGCGCTGTCAAAGCCCTGCACTGTCTTGCCCTTGGTCCTCAATCAATGGGAAGGCTGACTTTGCTACTGTAGTCTCCAAATGGTCTTAGGCCAGTAGTTAGGACAATTTATGAGAAGAAATGGATCCGTGCATTGAGTAACTGTCTTTTTTGGCCATTGTTTGTTATTTGTTGTCCAAACTCACATGGTAGGAAGCATGGTAGAAAAGAAAGAGTAACTAAATGGTGCATGGTTCTTGTAATTTATGTTTTTTGAGAAGAAGCAGCCTGATGCTAGCCTGTAGCTCAGTTGATAGAGTCCTCAATTTTGTGTTTGTGTGGGAAGTATGGATGGGAATCAAATACATCACCTTGACCTAGAGGTGTGGCCTCTTGGCCAGAGTGGGTATAAGATTCACCTATGACCTTTGAAACTGTAGCTTTGAGGAGTGGCTGGGGACAGCTTAAAAATTGAGATACACATTCACAGGACTCTCTTCTTTCCCATCACTTGGAAGGAAGACCTGTTCTGTTCAGTTGAGTAGATCATTCCAGCCTTTCCACCTATTATTTTTATTGTTGGTTGCTATTAACACCTTTAATAAATATTAACCTATCAATTAATCTGTGATTAATATCCGGCTATATCAGAAGCTTTGGATTTCATCTCCAGTACTATGTATAGCCTGGGTTTGGTCATATCCATGCTCTATAATCCCAAATATGCAGGAGATAGAAGCAGGAGTTCAGGGTCATCTTTGCCTACACAGCCAGTTCTCGACAAGCCTGGGACACACAAGAACCAGCCTGCCTTCCTTCCTTCCTTCCTTCCTTCCTTCCTTCCTTCCTTCCTTCCTTTCTCTCTCCATTTCCTTCTTTCCTTTCTCCATCTATCTCTCCCTCCACCTGCCCTCCCTCCTTCATCCCTCCCTCCATTTCCCTCTCCCTCCCTCTCTTCTCCCCCCAACAGAAAAAGACACACCCATTCATCTGCTCTGATCCTTCAATGGGAAACAATCTCCATTGGCTGTGATTTATCTGTGGAAGTATGCTTTAGACCTGACTTGGGAGGGGGACATATCTTAAGTCTCTGTCTCTGTCTCCCCCCCCTTGTGTGTGTGTGTGTGTGTGTGTGTGTGTGTGTGTGTGTGTGTGTGCAGAGTATAGGCCAGAGACTTTGGGTGGGTATCTTTTTCAACAACTCCCCACCTAAGTTTTTGACATAGGATCTCTCATTAACTACTGTTACCCAATCACTGAGCTCCAGGGAGCCTCCTGCCTCTACCTCTCCAGCTTCTCCCATCATGCTTGACTTTGCACATGGGTGTGAGACAAGTATTTGACTACTTGAAGCACCTATCCATTACTGTTTGCTTTTGAGCAAATCAATCCTGTGTCCTTTGGGTTTCAGTGAATCTTAGATGGTGCTCCAATCTGCCCTGAGCACATATAGCATGAAGCACCAAAGGCATTGCCAAGACATCTTGCTTCAGATGCTCACCGTTGACTCTGAGTATTTGGGGTTGGTCTTTAAATCAAACAAACTCTTAAGAGCTCAATAACTACTGGGAGAAAGTGATTGGGGCCTACTTAAAAGGATTAAAAAAAAATTAACCCAGACAAAGGATTTAGAAATACAGGCCACATGTTTTTGGCTGCACTTCTGGATTCTCTATTTTGAGCCAAACATTGCAACACTTAGCACAGGTTATCCTGTTTTTCTGCTACACTGAATGGCCTGAGAGCAACTAGGAGGCCGTTGAAGATTGCACATGGAAACGCCTCTCTCCAGCACTGGTTGGTGAAGACCATAAAAGAGGTATAAAGTTAATTGTGTGCATTGCAGGGATCATGCTGTGTAAGCAGCAGCATTGTCTGTTTTAATGCAGGTCTTGGCTAGGGTCCTGTGAACCATTAATTAATATCATGGCTTGGCTGTCAGCAGGTAAACAGGGCTGCTAAACTTCATCATTTCTCTGTCAAGTACCAGTGTGGATTTGAAGTCATGTTCTTGATGAAACTGGTGACTGAGTGCTTTTCTTTTGTGCCAATCCCAGACCCTACCAGCAAAGGTCTCTAGAGTTGCTCTTCCCTTGAACTATTAATATACTGGGCATGTTACTGGGTACTTCAAGGCTCTAGTTCTTTGATTTCTAATGTTAAACTCACCTTATGGCCTGTTTGTACCATCTGGTTTATAGACATCAGGAGACCTATAGTTTCTTTGCTAGTGTAGAATACAAAACAATTTCTAGTTTTGTTTTGTTTTAATCCACATTAGGACATTTGAAAGTCAGCTCATTCAAATTCACTTAAGTCTGAATTCATACCCTAAATTTCCCCAGAGAGCTTTTCACTGAGGTAGGAAGTGAAAGTTATTTTCGATTTGGGTAGCGGTGGGACTACCAGAAGGGTCCATCTCATGAAAAAAAAAATCTCTATTGTTTCTTCCAGCTCTGGTTTATGGGGCTGACATCATTCAGAGATGAGAGAGAAAATTTGTGGCACTGTTTCAAAAGTCAAACACTTCTCACTTAGTCACTAAGTTAATAACAACACAAGAACTGTTAAAGACGCACCAAGCTCGCTGGAACTGGAATTACAACAGAGCAACTGCTCACTGTGCCCAGGGGGAAAAGCTGAGCAAACAAGTGTGTCCAACCAAACCAGGAATGGGCAGGGATGGTACCCGAGACAGCGAAAGTCTGCACAGAAACCATGCTGAAGGTGCCCAACAATCCCATAGCAAATGGGGTATTCTCTTAAATGCCTCATATATTTCTTCTTCCCCTCCCACTGGCTTGGTTCAGGAATGCATGGTTTACTCTCTTTACATCTGACTTCATATGAGCCCAGCCACAGTTTCTCCTTAACTCTCTGATTTGCATCTGTGAATGGTAAGAGTTTTTCAAGGAGCCACACTGGTTGATGCTAAGTCATAGAAAGGTTGGACTCTTCATCTCTGCCCCTCGTCACCTACTCTTCCAGGATCAGCTTACAGTGTTCCCATGTCTCCTTGGTGTCAATTTGGCAAGGAAAAAATAAAAAATCAACTAAGAAAAAGAAAGGCAATTTATTTTTACTGTTAATAATCTAAAGGCTGCATTTCTACTGTCTGCCAGCTTTTCATGTTGGGAACAAGTTTCTCTGAAAACTTGAAAGATGTTTTATGTTTTTGCAGCTGTATGGTTTTTAAGACAGGCTCGGAATCATTTCTTGGCATTTCTCACTAAACTTTTGTTTTTATAGGTGTGTAAATGTGTTATCGAAGATATTTTGGCATTTACCAAAGATTCAAGTTTGGAAATGTGCAGGCTTTACTTAAGGAGATTCATTCTCTCTCTCTCTCTCTCTCTCTCTCTCTCTCTCTCTCTCTCTCTCTCTCAAATTCTACATTCTTGAAGGAAATTGAATGAGTTAGTCAACAGGTGCTTTGGATTTTTGCACCCAAGTGTTTTTGAGTACCATTTATTTTGCTTGAGGTTGTTAGTGCTAAAAG
Source organism: Sigmodon hispidus (assembly GCA_004025045.1). Classification (NCBI taxonomy): domain Eukaryota; kingdom Metazoa; phylum Chordata; class Mammalia; order Rodentia; family Cricetidae; genus Sigmodon; species Sigmodon hispidus. The sequence goes on along the minus strand of PVIH01009460.1, from coordinate 71,922 downwards.
CTAAAATTCCAGCACTGTTGACAAGAACTTTTTATCTTTTCCATTCCCTTCCTTCTGGCTGTAGTACATCTAGGCTTTAAACTGACTGCTACTATTTCTTCTCCACTTTTCCTGAGTCATCATTTTTGCTTGGTTCTGTCCCTGGCCATGTGTAAACAATGACTCCAAACCCTGGTCATTTGTCTGAATGATGGGGAGGGTGCCGGTTCTGATATCTACGCAAGGGCCTGAGGATGTGTGCCGTGATATCCCTGCTGATCCTGCTGCCAAGTGAGTTAAGAACCTGACTTGCAGTAGGCATTAAAGAAGGAAGGGGTAGGAAAAGGAGGCTTGGTATGCTTCTCCTAGTAGAGGGCATGTTCAGTTACTCAGTGACTCACTTACATGTAGATTAGACAGACATTTATTGAATACGCACTATGTGCTGGTGCCAGGCCAGATAGTCAGATGATAAAATGAATAAGGTTCAGTTCTGCCCTAGATGTCCTCATTCTCTAGTGAGACAGGTAGACATATAAACAGACACTTTCCATTTCATGTGGTTGTTCTGAGACAGAGCCATGTACATATATTGAGAAGAGCCTGAACCAAGCTCGGGGCTTTGGAGAAGGCTTCTTGAAGACTATCTGTGGGCTTGAAAGACACTGGGGACTCATAGGTAGAAAAATCAGGGGTGGGCTATGAGGGACTTCTGAGAAGAATGAGCATGAGGACAGTCACTGGGGGCATTTGAATGCTCATTCAGAAATTACTTGGTACTACTCTTTGAATAATGGTTTCCTTAACCCTCTCTTTTTCCAGAGACTTGGAGCATCAGAGCATCAACAGGAGAGAAACCAAAGTGTGAGCTCTGGCCAGAGTAGATGGGGCAATGCTTGCTTTGTGCTGAACTGGCTTCTCCTCCTCTGTTCTGCAAAAACAGAGGCTGCCATTGTCCCCTGGGTATGGCTGGGCTTCTATAAAGAAGTATAAAGCTTAAGATGATTGATTCCAGTCTTAGAGCTTAGTCTATGGTGCATTCCTCTAGCCTAGAGTGATGGATACAGACTGAGCTGCCCATAACTATTAAACATCTGATAAAGTTCTGCATAGGAAGGGCTTTTGTATTTGGAAACCAATTGGAATTTAGTGCAGCAAACAGGACAAAACAAAAAAAGGTCTAAAGTGGAGATACAGCTGTTAGGAGAGTGCTGTCCTAGCATACATAGAGCCCTGAATTCAATCTCTAGCACTTCATAAATCATAGAGAAGGCACGACTCTGAAATTTCAGCACTCCAGAGGTAGAAATAGGTGAATCAGTAGTTCAAAGCCATTCTCAGTCTTAGCTAGTTCATGGTCAATCTGGGCTATCAGCGACCCTGTCTCTAAAAATAAACAGAAAAGACTTCAGGGTAGAGAATTTGGTATTTGCAACATTCTTAAACAGATCCCAACTCTTACCCTGCAGTTACAGTGTGCCCTTCCTCAACTTGTCTCAACATTCAGTGTAGACATCTGGGGAAGAGGCACAATAGTGGTCACGTCTCACAGGGTACCGTATGATAAAGTGAGTAACTGATAAGAGTACTTGGTGTAGAATAGGCAGTCACCATCAATCGTTATGGTGATGATTATGAACATTATTATCAGGAGATGCCCAGGACGGAGAAGGGACATCCGTCTAGGCAAGGAAAAACCATGGGCAATGTGAAAGATGAGAAGAGTATGGGAGAAATCTGCATTCACACCAAGACGTTTTTCCATAGACTCCCACCCAGGATGTCAGGCTGGAAAGCAACAGCGTGAGAGATAACCTCACTGCTGACTCAGAAAGCAGCTTGTCCATCACTCATTGCTCTCCACACTCGTTGTCTTTCCTTTGGGAACCCAACAGGCACAGGTGGATTGAGAAGTAGCAGACAAGAGTTTACTTAAAGCAAAGCAAAATAAAACCAACTTTCCTAGGACATTAGCACAAATAATCCCATATATACTTAAGGAGGTCCACATATTTCTAGACATTGCCAGTTCTTTCTAAAACACAAAATCTAAAGCATGGGCCAGAGAGATAGCTCAGTCAGTAAAAGGCACTTGGCAAACAAGCCTAGAAATGTGGGTTTGCCCCTTAGAACCCTGGTGAAGGTGGAGGGTAAGAATGGATTCATCAAAGTTGCACTCTCCCCCCACGTGATGTCATGGTATACACACGCTGCCTACCTGATAATATACAAGATTAAAAACTGAAATATAAGAAATGCAAAACCCACATAGCGTGTATAACCTAGTGCTCACTGAACTACAGGCTGAACAACATAACCACACCGGGCTCAGGAGGACCTTGTCAATCCATCATTCCAGGGGCCTCCCTCACCTCCCACCGTAAACAGCAGGCCATCTTGTATGGCCGTTATTTTTTTGCTTTTCTTTTCTATATGGTTTTGTCACCAAAATGTGCTTCTCTAATTGCCCAAGCTGAAGTTTTTGATTTTCCCTTTAAAAAAATGTAGTCTTTTAAATTGTTAGTGGTTTAAAAGCTCATTGAGAGAACACTGTCAGCCCTGCTGGGGACAGAGCAACCCTGACACAAGAGCTCTGGCACAGTGCTGATGTGGTTCATGAGGTGAGACTGGACTGGGCTGAGGATGTAGAAAGAAGAGAGGATCTTGGACCTCCCACCAGACTGGAGCAGGTGTGGGCAGCTGTCCCATGCTTTGACCTCGTTACCCATCTTCCTCTATCAGTGAGTGACTAGAAGACCAGGAGAGACTCTGTTAGTTCCTGTGAAGGCAGGTGTGAGGAAGAGCCCTGGGAAGGCCAAGAAAACCTTTGCCACCTCAAAAAGCACCTGCGGATCTTTATGACAAGATGATGTGACACTTTGGGGTTTTCAGTCTGCCTCAGCCCTGGAACTACAAACCACAGGACCTTTAGGCTGAGGGTGGGGACACCCAGAAAGGGCCAACCCTCACCTTTCCTGTTGAAGAAAAGCTTCAAGAAAAAAAAAAGGTTTAAAAATATAAAAGAGAACAAGAGACAGCTCAGCCAACATCTGGGGAGAATCTAAGCTAATAAGATAGCAGGAAGTGTTTTGTAGTGGAATAGGCATCCCTGAGAAAGGTTAGGGGATTGGGAAGGAGCCTAGGGCTTGTGAAAGGGTACCAGAGACACAGTTTACCCTTTTGACTGAGCCTGCTAAGTTACAACGTTCATTTTTCTTCTTGAAGAAATAAAATGAATAAAAAGAATTTATGGCTACAGCAGAGCCACATGGTACAGAGTGGGAGGGCTTGTATTCTCTCTGTGTGGGCAGCAGGTTTTATTTCCATTATTTTTTATTTTTATTTCATACATCATTAAAATCCTTTGGACCTTCCCCTAAGTCAGTGCACTTAAAAAATAATGAGGAAAGAAAATACTGAAGAAAAATACAATTTTGATTATGTGTAGGTAGGTGCCATGAAGAGCAGGGGCCAGGGACCTCCTTCATAGATCACAGGGTTGGAGAGATGATTCCTATTACCTAAAAAGCTTGAGTCTTCCCCACATTTGAGAGCTTTTGAGCATATACTGGAGAAATGCTTGGGATAGAGAATGCACAACCTTTCTGTGGCCTTGGGCAAGATGCTTAACCTTTGGGTGCCTCAGTTTCCCGCTCTGTAAAATGGGGATAATGATACTTAATGACTTCATCATGCTGAGGTAAGGATTAATTAGTTGATGTTTGTAAATGGCTTTGAAGCCAGAAAATGTTATAGTAGGGCTAGGCATTAGTATTAATAATACATTTCAACTGAGTTAATACTTGCATTGGCTGTCTTGAATTTCCCTGGCAGTTTCATCTGGGGACTTACTTTTCAGCTTTGCTCATTAAAAGAAATTAAAAAGACAGTAGCTCTGGTCTTCAGTGCAAAGATGAACTCATATCTTCCCCGAGTAACAGGATTATCTTTTCCAGGGGTGTTCTAGTAGGAATGTCAAAATGGAAGAGAAGGTACAATGTGGCTCCTTAGCATCTCAGACATGAAGAAAATGCTGGTCAAACACATTCAAGAGAGAAGATCACAGATCTGGAGGAAGCCACTTTCCAGAGTTGATTCAATTCCTATGGTCTGGACCTAACCACAGAGTGTTTTATCTGTCCTCTGTCTTGGGTTGTTTTTCATTCTTCGGTCCCCTTTTCTGGCCTCCACCCTTTCCTGTGCTAGGTCACCTTGGGCTGTGTGCTGTATATTGAGATTTAAGCCTACTTTGAGATCCATGTTCATCTCCTTTCTTTTAAGTCAAGTCAGAAAAAAGCTTATTTGTTCACTGAACTTGAACCGGTTATCATTTATGACTATGTCAGTGGGTAGGTAGCCCAACAGAGGCCCTGGTGGCTGGCAGAAATTCAAAATGCATTTGTCTAGTTAGAGCTGGGTCTTGGAGACTTCCTGAGAGCCTGATGTTGAGGACCTGAAAAGGTGGTGTGTCCATTGCAAAGGATGCTAATGTACACATTCACCTCCAAAGCCCAGGTTTCTGATTAACCTTTGGTTGGGTATGAATGATAAATAATCCTTTCAGTCTCATTTCTGTTGCTATATGAAAATAATGGAGGCTTAGTAGTTTCTAAAGAAAAGAGGTTTATTTATGTGAGAGGTCTATGAGTTCAAGGGTATGGTTCAGTATCCGTCCAGCTCTGGAGAAGGTTTCATGTTGAAGGAGATACCACAGGAAAGACAAGAGTTAGCAGAGGTCAAACTTCTTTTATTTATTTTAAAATAGTCTCTTGCCAGAACTAATGCCCATGAGAATTAATGCTTTCTGGAGTCCTCCCCCTAGGACCCACATCTTAAAGATCCCACCATGCCTTAATACAGAAGAGCAAGGCACTGAGTGACATAGTCAGAGCATGTCTCACATATAGGATGATGTGCCCACAAGGATGCTGGGTTATTACTATTATCTAATTGTATACCCATTCCATGTTGTCTGTGTAGACCTCAGCCCAGCACCATTTAAACTGTGTAGATAATTAGAACTGCAAAAGTCCCGGCCTCGGGTTTGAGAAGCATAGGTCACGTTCGGTTCTCTCTTGATCAGTGAGGCATCTTGGAGTCTGTAGCCATTCAGTTGGACAATTCTGAAATGACAAAAGCCAAGCTGTTTCTTTTGTATTTTTTTTCCCCAGAACTCCTGGCTGTTTCCTGAACACAGGACACTGTCTATCCCTTGCCATGCCTTTTCCTCTGACTTTCTCTTATCATCTGAGAGTATACAGACAAACAGCCCGGTGAGACTGCTGTCATCTGACCCTAACCTGACTTCTCAAGACAGTTAGAAGCTCCATGGGACATCAAACCATCTCTCTGTATTTCTGGCTGTTCACTGAAGCTCTTTTAGTACCATGTGCTTGGGGTCTTCTCATAGGTGGATTGCCATAGGGCCATACCCTACGTGTGGATCAGGGTCAGTACAAGGTGATAGGAGGGGAAGGTTTTTGGAGGTCTCTCTCACTTTTATGGAAAGGATTTGGGTGTTGGAGGTGATGGTTTTGCCTGCTTGGCAAGAACTTTGTGAGAACACAACATTATGGTCACCTAGAAAGGGACTATTTTTTACATTAAGATTTATTTTATTTTTAACTATGTGGTGTGTGTGTGTGTGTGTGTGTGTGTGTGTGTGTGTGTGTGTTGGACATGTGAGTGTATGTTCCCAGAGAGGCCAAAAGGGGAAGTCAGGTCCCTTGAAGCAGAGGTTTTAGGAGGCTGTGAGCCAGTGGATATCAGTGCTAGGAACTGAAATAAGGTTCTGTTCAAAAAGGCTAGGCTCTTATTCACTGAGCCATCTCTCTGGTCTAATTAACATTATCTTTTAAAAGGGCAATGCTCAATTGACCAAATATTCACTATGCAAGTATGGGAACCTGAGTTCAATTCCCAAAACTGACATAAAAAGCTGGACACATTGGTTCACTTGTAGTCCAAGTGTTGAGGAAGCAGAGTCAGCAGGATCCCTGGGGCTCACTCAACAGCTCATCCAGCTGAATTGGTGAGTTCTGTGTAGAAATGAGAGATCCTGTCTCAAAAACCATGCTACATGCATGGCTCTGGCAGAACAATACTCAAGGAGGCATACCTCTAGTCTCCATATACACCCGTATGAACTCCCCTTACACACGCAGAGGCAATGATTACTGAACAGGGGTCACTGGGAAACTTTCTTCATGAGCTGAATTTTCCTGACAACTCTGAAATCAAGCTATGCCTGGTTTTGTTAGACACACTCCTAAAATTATTTACCAAGCATCTAACCAACAGAGAATCATGGACTGTTCTCTCTATACTAAGATTTTCCCAAATCTTCTTGCTGGCACTATAAGCCCTCAGCTGAAGTCCTGTGTCCTTGACTTTTAGAAAGGCTTATGATTTAATTGTGAGAACCCCCAGTTTCCTTCAGCAGATTTTAAAGTTGATTTGAGTAATTTGACTTGGAGTAATTGATGCCCGGGAGCTTGATCCTGCCCTCTGAGAAGGATAACGAGCAGGTACAGTGACAGGCTGACTCCTGCTACCCAGTATCTCACTGTCTGCAGGATCCCCTGGTGCCAAGCAATCTTGAATTGATATCCCAGGGATAACAGCAATTAGGATCTTCAAAGTACTTGGCAAACATTCATTAACAGCTCCCAGGGAAGAGAGGAGAGGAAAAGAGGAACAAATAACACGCAATCAACCCCATTTTGCAGATATAGAACATCAAGGCACAAACAATGATGTCTCGTCTAAAGCCATACCTTCAAAAAAGTTAGTGTCTGAGTGCACACTCATCTGTGGGAATTAGGTGTAGGAGTCAGGTGTTGTCTTTTCTATTTCTCTCCTTTATGTTTTAAAACATTTAAAATCATTCCTTCACAATCCCCCATATATCTGTACATACATATGTTGATCACATTTCTCCTCTCTATCTTATTTTTTGAGACAGGATCTCTCAGCATAATTTACAGACTGGTTGGTTTGGGAGCTCAGGGGTTCTCTGTTTCTGCCTGTTAATGCAGGAGTCACAGGTGTGACACTTTCACGGCTGGTTTTTTATGTGGATGCTGAAGATTCTGATTCAGGTCCCCATGCTTGGGTGGTAAGCACTTTACCAACTCAGTTCTCTCTCTAGTCTCTAGGATTGCACTTCCGGTTAGCAAATCCTCCGAGGTGTACTCTCTGAAGGATATTCAGCTGTCTTGACCCCTCAGACACTCCAATCCCAGTTGTGACTTGTATAAATATCCTTAGAAATTATCAAGTATTTCCTGGGGAGGGAAGGAGGAGTGTAAGATGCTTAATTATTTTGAAGTTTTTATATTAAATATGTGTTTTTAACACTCTATATGGCAAGCTTATGCTTTCCTGAGTATGGACATTTCTTAAGAAAATAACGTCATCATTTTGGGGGGATCTGACTTCGTCCTTGACATGCTCAATTGCATGCAACACAGGTAGGAGAAAATTTTAGTGTGGGAAAATTTATAAAGCCTCTGGGAGCTACCCCTAGCTTTGCTGCTGAGGCCTCTATACTGCCTCATTCTCCACTGGAAGGCAGCTCTATGGGTCCTGAGGCCTCAACACTTGTGAGAGATAATGTATTTGTCCCTTGGGCACACATATAGTCCATACACATGAATGTTTGTTTTGGAATCTTGTAACACTGGGAGGCTTAACTTTCTAGATGATTAAAACCTGTATTAAAAATCTTATCACTTGTGATAGCTGAGATTTAGACATACTAACCTGGGCCTTTCTGGGGCTAGCCTGGGGTGGAAGCCATAGGCCATCAAGAGGTGAAAGAGGTTATCACTGAAACCACAGTAGGTGGGGAGGACTATTTGGTTTCCAGATAGGACAATTAAAGCAGATACAGCTGAAAATATGTGGGACATGTTGTCACTGGCAGACTTTGAAGTCAAGTCCAAGTCCAAATAAAATAACTCAATGTCATCCTGATGCTCCAAACACCCCCCCCCCACACACACTCTGTGCATCCATGGAGGGGCCAGAGAGATCATTGTCAGGTCACATGGCTTAGCCATCATTCACCTTCTCTTTTGAGATAGTGACTCTTGCTGGCCCTGAAGTTGCCATATAGTCTAGGCTGGCTATAGACAAAGGGAATGAGTCTGTGTCCCAAGTGCTGGAATAGCAGCTGTGTTCCCACATCAGGGCCGTATTACTGTTTTACTGCTATTATTATTATTCTTAATGTGGGTTCCAGGGATTGAACTCAGGTCATCTGATTGGGCTATCTCTCTAGCCTTTGACTGACATTTTTGTTCTGGAGAGATCCTCAGTGGGTAAGAGATAGGTCAGTGAAAGCAGGGGGTTTTCCTGTAAGGTCAAAAAGACAAGAGTGTCCCTAGAATGGGCCCCAAGGGAGATCATCTCCTTATGGTGTTTTTCCTTTTGCTCGCTCCACTGCTTCCTCCAGCAAATCCACAGTCTAGACTCAACCCACTCAGAAGACCGTATTGCTCAGTTTAGGGTAAATTCCTGCCCAAGTCTGGTTTCTGTGGTATGCATGGGGGACCCTAGATATTTCTGAAGCTTGGTCTTTGGGGAGTAGGGTTAGTTACAACTTGGAGTTTTCTGAATTACTCCATCCCGAAAAACTTCTTCTCTCTTGCTTTATATATCTCTTGTTTCCAGTCTAGAAGAGAAGAGAGTCTTGCATGTTTTATTTTCTGAAGATGTCTACTCTGATGTTTTCTGTCTTGACTTCTCATGTCTACAAAATGAGACTTGTGTGCCATTTGTTCAAGGGGAATTTATCTTCTTAGTACTTGTTTCTCTTGGGAGAAAAGTTGTCACAGGGTCCTGAACTTAAAAATTAACATTGCAAATGATTTGTTCTTTGCTTCAGATGGGATAATATGTGTAAAAGATCGGATTTCTCAGCAGGAAGCAACTCAGGATACTTTTAGAGATATCAAACCTGACTGTGAAAAGCATCTGGCTGGTGTGTAAACAAACGGCCACTGCCACCAAGCTCATCAATATTCCCCTCCTGAGTTTCTTCATGGCTCCTGCTATCCCTGCTTGCTTCTTGTCCTACCCAATTCCACATAATCAGGACCTATTGGCTCTTTATTTTATTTTGTCACTACACTTTACTTTCTGGAATTTTGTAAACTAGTATTCTTTTGTCTGGCTTTGGTCACCTGAAGCCTAATATTTTTTGAGTTATATCTGTGTGGTGCAACCGATTCTTCACTGTTGAGTAGCGTTTCATTGAATGGGCATACCACACTTTTTAATTTGTTTCCTTTTGGGTGGACATCTGAATACATTCCAAATATTAGGTGTTATAGAAATAGTCAGTGGTAAGGTCCACATCCAAGTCAATTAAAGAGATTCATATTCTTTCATCTGGGTAAATGCTTGTTTTATTTTGTACTATTTTGCATTTAGAAATGATTTCTTAGCATTTTTATTTTTATTTTTCTGGTGGGATGTGGGGAGAAGAGAGGAAAGCATGAGAGAATCTGGCTTGTTGACCATCCACAAAGTGATGAAATTATGGGTTGAGTGGAATGCAAACCCACTATCAGAATCTATGATGTCTATTTCTAGCAACTTGGTCACTCACTCGGCTTCTGTCTGCTTCTCATTTAGACATATTTATGGTAGTTATTTGTGTCAGAAGGAGTAGTGACAGTATTCAATGAGTAAACTGTCACTCTTAGGGAGGCAGTTTTAACAGTGTCAGGGTGGGGAGAGTAAATGACTGTTTCACTTAGAACCTGGGTTTTGATGTAATTAGATTATTGAGGTCCAGGCCATTTGGGGTTAACATCTCCAATTCTACAAAGAACGTTAGTATTTTGACAGCAGGAAAAAAGAAGAAAAGGAAGATAATGAACAATTCAAAGTGTATTTTCCCCAGGGGACACAGTATGGCTTTCTTCATACTCTTAACTGAGCAGATAATTGTAACCCCTTTCTTTGCCCCGTGTTGTGTAAACCAGGCCTCATGAAGAAATGGAAATGTTGCCCTTGGTCGTGTTTCTCTGAGCTCTGCTAGCAGCACTGTGAGGCAGGGCAGCAGGACTGACTCCGAATGCCCATCATGTGGTGGAGGTGACACACAAGGTCAGCCTGGGAGCCCAGCTTGGACCTGACAAGGGTTCCAGGTGGTCACAAGCGACTGCTACTCCTCCAGTGTGTACACAAAGGGCAGCAGGGGAAGTCAGCTGAAACCCTGTTCTTTTCAAGGAAAGAAAGAAAGAGTTGAGTTCTTCTGCCAACCCGGAAGCGGCATTTCGGCTGAGCTCTTGATTCTGAGGGGCACAGGAAGCGGATTTTAGATAAAGAAGAAACGTTTCTCCTACCTTGCAGGCAGGAAATGGGTTTTTGGTCCTGGGATTCCTCTTTTGTGCATGTGGGCGTCATGACTTCCTCTCTCATCTCTCTCTGTCTCTCTGTCTCTGTCTCTCTAAAGTTTTTACATTTTTTTTTTTTTTTAAAAAAAACAAATTTAATACTTTGAAATCATTTGTTTTGGATAAGTTCTAATATAAAAGTCAAAATTATCAAAATTAGAGTCGGTTTAGGGGGTCTTGGGAAGCGCAGTATTGGGGCCTCTTTTCTTTGTTTACACAATACGGGATGGTTTTTCCCAGGAGGTCTACACTGTCTGACTGCCCAATATAGAGGTTGGTTCTTACTGGCTACTGAAGCAAACATATGATTTGACAGCTGTGCATTTTTTTAAAAATATTTTTTCTTCTCTTTTTTAAAAAATATTTTTATTATATTATATGCATTGATGTTTTGCTTGCATGTCTGTGAGAGTGCCAGATCTTGAAGTTAGAGACAGTTGTGAGCTGCCATGTGGGTGCTGAGAATTGAACTTGGGTCCTCTAGAAGAGCAGTCAGTGCTCTTAACCACTGAGCCATCTCTCCAGTCCTAAATATTATTTTCATAAAGAAGGAAAAAAGGATAGAGACCAAACCACCATACCTTGTCAGTAATATTGTATGATTTTTTTCCTGTTTTTATTTCTATAGGAACCACTGAATTACGGTTTTGTGGGGGAGGGGGAACCATGGCTTGAATTTTTGTTTTGTAAAAGGCAAAATTATTATCATTACTATTTTATTTTATTAATTGAGTATGTAAATGTGTGTACAGGTATGGTATGTGCATGCACAGAATGACCAGCCATCAGAAGACAGTCTTGGGAATGCATCATGTCAGATCTGAGGACAGCCTGGGCTGTATATTAAATGCCAGGTCAGCCAAAGATACTTGGCAAGATCTTGCCACAAAACCAAACCAAACCAAAGACCAACTGTGCACAGTGGTTATTTCCTCAGTACTGTACTGCATGAGCTTGTAAATACATTGGGATTATATCTGATAGTGGTTTTCATTCTTTTTCAAAAATGTCTAAAATTGTACTATGTTTAGTTATTGATGGATTTGGCCCCCATAATGCTTTTGTGGAGGTCACAGGATGGTTTGTGGGGAATCTTGTCTTCCATCACATGGGTCCTGGGGAGGGAACTCAGTTTATCAGGGTTGGCAGCAAGTGCCTTACCTGCTTAGCCATATCACAAATCCCTATTTGGCGGTTTTGAAGATTTGGCAATTGTGACATGATGCACTTTACCATGAATACGAATTTGAAGAAACTATGTGTGAGAGTGCATTCAAAAGATGGCCACACCAATGTTTATTTCTGTCTTAGTCAGTTTCTATTACTGTGAAGAGACACCATGACCATGGCAGCTCTTACAAAGGAAAAAATTTAATTAGGGCTTGTTTACAGTTTCTAGTCAGTTATTATCATGGCAGAGAGCACACAAGCAGACATAGTAGCTGAGAGCTCTACACTGTGATTCAAGAGCAGCAGGAAGAGAGAGGCACCAGACCTGGCTGGAGTTTTGAAACCCCAAAGTGACACAAATTCTCAAATAAGGCCACACCTACTCTAACAAGACCACACTTACTCTAACAAGACCACACCTACTCTAACAAGGCCACACCTACTCTAACAAGGCCACACCTACTCTAACAAGGCCACACCTACTCTAACAAGGCCACACGTGCTCTAACAAGGCCACACCTACTCTAACAAGATCACACCTACACTAAAAAGGCCACACCTCCTAATCCTTTCAAATAGTGCCACCCTGTAGAGATCAAGCATTTGAATCTTTGAGCCTTCAGGGACCACTCTTATTCAAACTACCACAATTCCATTTTACACAAAATTCTCACAAGGTGACTTGGTCATTCTCTTCTTGAATTTTGACAGGCCTAGGTTGTGATTTAGGTTAGTTTAGAAAATGATATCAGTTCTATCATGATGTCTGTCTTGAGATACTCATCTTTCAGTTCAAGTATTATGCAACAAAGTCAGGACTGTCCCCTAGGAAGGACATGTGCAGGACGGGCTAGGTGGTCTAGGTGGTAACAGTACTGAGTTTGATCAAAACCCACATAAAGGTAAAAGGTGATAAGTAACTCCGCAAGTTGTCTTCTGACTTCCATATGTGCACTGCAAGACACACACACACACACACACACACACACACACACACACACACTGATGTATGACTTTTAAAAAAAGAATTCAGAGAGTGATTCCCATGGATAGGAACTGACAATCCTAGCCTAATACCTGTACCAATAGCCAGATGAGTGATTGCAATTGAGCAAGACTTTAGACAGTTTCAGGCCCAGCCCCTGGGCTGTTCGAGGACATAGAATAGAAACCAATATTACCACTGAGCCTTGTCCAAGCTATGGATTCACAAGTGAAGTAAACCCGATGCCGTGTTGAGCCACTAAGTGTAGAGAAGTTTACTATACAGGTGGTGGACAATTGGCACTCATTACACAAACAGTTTAATCTGTTTAATTTTATTTTATTTACATATGTATTAGCTATTTTTCTGCAGCTGTGGTAAAACACTGTCACCACAAGTGACTTGTAGAAGAAAAAGTTTATGTTGACTTGAGTTTTTTGAGGGATGAGGATCCCTCATAGCAGAGGGGATGCATGGCAGCAAGCCCCAGGCATGATGGCAGGAAGAGGAAGCTGACAGTCAGCAGAGAGAGAGGGACATAGGTCAAGGCTGTGAACTCTTCAAGTCTGCCCCAGTGACATACTTCCTCCATCAAGGCTCTTCCTCACAGCCTCTCCAAGCAGCATTACCACCTGGTGACCAAATGTTCAACTACATGAGCCTATAGGGGAGATTTCTCATTCAAACCACCATCATGATTGTGTGTGTGTGTGTGTGTCTTTATCTGTGTGTCTGCCTGTGGGGCCCAGAGGAAGTCCTTAGTGAGTGTGAATTGTTAATACAGGCATGCCCATCTCAAGGACCAGTGCTTCAGACTCATGAGGAATAGGCAAAGTCTTCCTCCCAGGTTAGGCTCAGAGGGATGGCAAAGCCTTTCTCTGTCTGAGTGCAAATGTTGGAAGTGTGCATAAAAACTAACAACAGGAACTTCTTCCTCCTAAATGTTTCTAGCTTGAGACTGCTCCCATATATATAACTTCTATAAAAACTAGCTACCAAGTCTGAGATTGCACCAACATTTATAACTTCTATGGGGACTAGCTAACCAGCCTGAGACTGCTGCCATATATATATCTTCCAAGGGGACTAGCTACTGACTCCTCACTGTGTTGTCCATAATAAACATACTGACCCTCCCATTGGTTAGTAGTTAGTGCTTCCATTACAGTGTGTAACCCATCTGAGCGGAGGTTTTTTATATGTGTATCTGTCCCTTCTCTATCCCCTTTGTCATCCCAGTCTGGTTTCTAGGACCAGGTTTTGTGTCATGTTACCTGCCACATATGTGCATCTGCCCTGGTAGTTAGAACTACCCATAGTGGTGTTTGAAACTAAATTTGTGTCCTTGGAACTACATTCATGTCTTCTGAAAGAGTCATACCCACTTTTAACCATGGAGCCACCTTTCCAGTCCCATTGGAAGCTTTTGTATTACTGGGAACATAAAGAGCTTTTCATCCACGATTTGAATCTGAAGTATCCCCCACAATCCCATATTACAAATATTCATTTCAGAGCTGGGGCAATCTCAGAAGGCTATGGGTCCTTTTGAAAGTGTGGCCCGGCTATTGGAAGTCAGTCAGTAGAAGTGGGTATCTGAAGGTCATGCCTACCCTGGTTCTGGCCATGCTTTCTCTGTCTATGGATTCAGTTCCATGAAAAGAAATTCTATATCATAGTCCTGAACCCATACCTCCTCTACCATCTTGGGCTGAAATCTCTCTGAAACAATAAGCCAAAATGAACCTTTTCTCCCCTAAGTAGTTTCTGTTATGTGTTTTGTTGCAGTGGGAGAGAATAACTAATATAGGGGACATTGAATTTTTTTTTAATTTGAATTTTAAGATCATAATGCCATTTTCCCCCTACTTGCATGTGCTCATGTTGCCAAATATCTAGTAGGTGCTTGTGAAGTAATCAGGAACTGTTCAGAGTGTTAATGAAATTGATAGCAGCAACATGTTTTTGTTTTTTGTTTTTTTTTGTTGTTGTTCTAGATTGCATCAAGGACTGTCTTACAGCTTTGGACAGATGTGTGTGTTGTGTGCATTGCACTGACCCACTCCACGAGCTAGCAGACTTGGTGTTCATTTTGAACAAACACCCAAAGTTCTCTAAGCTATAGTAGTGCTTGGTCACTAGAAATGATTTTTAACCTCAGGTTGCCTAAGTTGACTCTTTGTTACCCCTCCCTCAAATATCTCTGCCTCTCATCATTTAAGAAAAGATGAGTTTTGAGCAAGACAGTGGCATGTGCTCGTGAAATGGCCACAACATCAGCAGAAAAGTGTGAATTTAAAAGAAGCAGATCTGAAAGAAAGAGACATTATTTTGCCTCGCTCAAAACGTTCTATCTCTTCCTTAATAAGGCCACTGACTTTCAAATCAGTGAGGTGTGGTTAAATGTTATCATTGAGTGAACAGGGGCCAGCAACTCATCGTTTTGTGTAAACACTGAAACCTGCAGGGAGGTGCCTTACTGAGCATCTGTGAACATTCCTGTGACGGTTAGTCTCAGTCACTGTTGCTCTACAGGTCTATGTAGAGTGGTACATTCCACACACAAAGCTTTATGGTACATCTATTGTCGGGAATCGCTAAGCACTGTGGATAAAAACTAATCACACATAATTCCTGTCTTCAAGGAGTTGGAGCTTTTTAGGGGATTAGGTTCCTCTTAGGTTCTTTCCTATTTCTAGCTGTCAAGCCACTGCCTGAAATGAACAGAAGTGACACCTTTGGGAGGATGATAGTTTTCGTGTGTGTGATGGATCTGCTGATGTAAGCCCAATTAGTTTGTGAATTAGAACTGGGTTTAGAAAATTCATGTGACATTTATTAATGATTGTCTTCAAGATCTTAGAGCCTCTCAATCAAGTTTCATTTAAGAGTATGACAGACTTGAGGGCCCTGGAGAAATGACTCCTTTGGAAGGGTGTTTGCTGTCCAAGGGTGAGGATCTGTGTATGTTTGTTTCCCCAGAACTCATATAGAGCACTGAGTACAGAAAGAAGAAAACACACAATGTTGGTCTCTGACTCCCAGATGCACATGCATGTGTGTGTGTGTGTGTGTGTGTGTGTGTGTGTGTGTGTGTGTGTGTGTGTGTAATGATAGACTTAGAAGGAGATCTGGAATATGATCCCTGACCCACTGTCCCCTTTCTCTGTCATCTTGGCCTCTGATGTCTCATCTGTATAATTAAACAGTTTTATAGAACATTTTTAAGTTAAAATTACGCAATTGTGAGTCCAACATTTTCTGAAACATCAGAATAGGGTGTGTGTGTGTGTGTGTGTGTGTGTATGATGCCTCCCATGATGCAGATCAGCTTGGTACCAGGAATGGTCTTTGATTATCTTGGATGTCATCTTTCATTCCACAGGAGAGTATTCTTCTGCTGGGCCTTATTTCACAATAACTATGGTGCCCTGCGTTACACAAAAGTTGGCATCCTGGGAGGCTAGGGAGAGGTTTTGTATAGAGGATGAGAATGAAGTTATTAATTGGGGAGGGATGGTGTGTGGCTCTTCAGTAGGCTGCAGTGTACTGGCCCAGGAGTGTGTGATTGCCAGCTCTGATCTGAAATCATTGAAAACATAATTTATTAATGTTCAGCTTTAATGCATGGCAAGCACCAGCGAAACTCTGTTATCAGCACTTCCCTCCGCATCCTTTCCAGGTTGCTCATGTGTATTCATCCATCACTGAATAGTAACCACTGTGCTTGTTTGCTGTGTGTGTTTGAGACAAGACCTCACTATGTAGCCTTGAATGGCTGGAGCTCACTTTGTAGACCAGGTTGGTTTCAAACTCACTGAGGTTGTTGGCTTCTGCCTACTGAGATCTGAGGTTAAAGATGTGTGCTACTTTACCTGGTTTGGTAGTAACTTTACAATACTTCCCATGGATATCTTTTATGGTAATATTTTATGTTTGATCTATGGGGTGGAAATATGGCCACCTGTGGAAAGGTGCCTCTCTCATTATTCTAGGTCAGCTACTGGAGCCCATTCTAACATTTATCTATCACCTTTTCCAGTTTGGTTTTTGCTTGGTTCTCTGTCATGTTTTTGGCTCTGTCCTTCTTTGTCCAGAATAATTTCATAGCCATATTTGTGTTCTTTGTAGAGTTTGGTATACAATAAATAGCCATATATAAATGTGCACACATAGATGGTAAATGGGTCAACATTCTATTATAACTATTCACTTGCTACTCACCTGTTGTAAAATAAAGTGTGATTTATTTACCAACTATGTACTGGATACCTACTATACTGATGATATTGATAGCAGTTTGTAATCTTTGGCAAGCGATCTCAGCATATAATGTCATCTGAAGTCAATGCTACAATATTATCTATAAATGGAAAGAAAGTGAAAAGTCATTATCACTGCTTCATATTGAGGGGTTGATCTACTTGCAAATTAAGCAGATGCTGTGTAACTTTCTCTTGGTGTGTTGTTTTATCTCTAAACTAGCTTGCATTCTGAGAACAGAAAATGTCTGTGATTTATATTTTGCTCCTTTCTCAACCATGGAGCATCAGATGAAGAAGAGAGACTTTAGATTTTTCATTTGGGGCATTTGCTTTAGTTCATAATAGGACATTAGATGAAACTTGAAGGAATCTGCATCTTTTCAGAAATTTCTTTTTACACACACACACATTTGCATTAAAAAATACATATAAGGATGGCAATGCAGCTCAGTTGGCAGGTTGCTTTCCTAATGTACTTGAAGCTCTGGATTTGATTCTCAGCAGTACATGAACCAGACCTGATAGTACATGTTTGTAATCCCAGTACTTGGAAAGATTAGAAATTCAAGGTCATCTTCTACTGTGTGGCAAGTTTCAGGCCAGCTTGAACTATATGACAATCTTATCTTAAATACATATGTACATATAAATGATAAGACAACACATCAAACATGATCGCATGCAATCAAAGATGCTTACTTACTATATATCTATTATTTTCTCCATAGTTCTCTGCAAAAAAAAAAAAAAAAGATGAAATAGAGATGGAAACTCACATGTACATTTCTGGGGAGTGTGCTATCAGAAATGTAAATTTTTTTTTAGTAGAAGGCTTTTTAATTTCTGATGGTTAATTTTATGCATCAGTATGGCTGGGCCATAAGTAGGAAATAGTTGCTCAACTGACTGCTGGCATGTGGTCCTTCCTGGTTCTGCAACAGGTGGACTTGAACTTTGGCTCTTCTGAGTCTCCAGGCTCACTCTCAGATTTTGTTCTTGAAAGATTCCAAAAGTGTGTGACTCAGTTCCTTTTACTGTCTCTTTAGTGTACCTGCATAAATCATAGGGTTTTTTTTCTATGAGCACTATTGGTTTTTGTTTTCTGGGGAATCGTGACTAATGCATTACCTAATCTTGTCTGTCTTCAACACTCAAGTTGTTTCCATGAATTCCAATACCTCTTATGTGGCAAAGAAGGCATTAGGCTGATTGGACATAGAGAGATGAGTTGGAGAGAAGAGGGGAGAAGGGCAGAATGGCAGCGTTCCTGAGACATCAAGCAGAGACTGGGTAGCATCAGCTAAAACCCAACTTCATCATTTAGTCACCTTTGATGGAAAAAATATCTCCATGGAAGAAATTTCTTTCCCTTTTTTTCCTCTCTCTCTCTCTCTCTCTCTCTCTCTCTCTCTCTCTCTCTCTCTCTCTCTCTCTCTCTGTGTACACTAGAAATCAGTCTTTGGAACCATTTCTCCCAGTGCCATCCAATTTATTTTCTGAGACAGAGTCTCTCATTCTTTTTTTTTAAATGAGATATTTTTTATTTATTATGGATATTTATTTATTTATTATGTATATAGTATACAGAAGAGAGTACCAGATGTCATCATAGATGGTTGTGAGCCACCATTTGGTTGCTGGGAATTGAACTCAGGACCTTTGGAAGAACAGTCAGTGCTCTTAACCTCTGAGCCATCTCTCAAGCCCCGAGTCTCTCATTCTTACCTGGAAACTGTCCATTTTGCTAGGCTGTCAGGTAGAGACCTTCCAGTCTCTACCTCCCCAGTGTAGGGATTTACGTCTGTGCTACTACACATAGATTTAATTCATTTATGTTTTAATGTGTGTCCTCAAGCCTGGCGATCTCCCCTGCTCCCTTCCCTCCACTGAAGATGCTCTCTTCTCTCTTACCATGTGAATGGTTAGGTACAGATCCGAAGTGCTCACAATGTAACGGTCATCATTTGTTTGCTATGTGCCCAAGTTCCTTGAAGCTCAGGACAAGGACTGTATCTGCCTCTTGCTGGGAATTAGAAATATGTTAAATAAATCAATAAATGACTGTAGATTCTGCTCTTACCAAACCATCACTCAACTTGGGAACATTAGCCATGAACTGCTGAGATATATCCCAAATGATCACAGCAAAGGATCTATGCAAGTCCATTGACCTAAGGTGACCTAAGGTCATCTAGAGAGCTGAAAATAAATTGTTGGTGACATTCAGTTGACTCTTTAGAAAGTAGCTATGGGAAAGATGGCACAAAAGTAAAAGTTACTGAGAGTTTTCATTGTCTATTTAAAGAATTGATCAGAAAGAGTTACCTGCTCACTCAAGAAGCTTCATTGCACTTATGTTTCCTTTGAGTTCCAGGGCACTGTGAAGCTGTGACATTCATGAAGAGATTCATGAAGAGCAGCGGTGAGCAAGCAGCTGGGTGTCTGCATAGTGGACTATTAATCATATTATATTTTATTAACAACTTCAATTGTCTCTATAACTTTCTTCATGCAGTTTTGTGTGTGTGTGTGTGTGTGTGTGTGTGTGTGTGTGTGTGTGTGTGTGTGTGTGTGAGAGAGAGAGAGAGAGAGAGAGAGAGAGAGAGAGAGAGAGAGAGAGAGAGATTGCTCTCATTAACTTAATACTGGCTTAATTTTTTTTGCACCAGAGGAGATTTTTCCTGAGTACTCAGAGATGGAGTCCTATCTACTAGGAAAACTTTCTGCCTGCTGTCATGTGGTCTCCTTTATGCATACAGGTGGTGGTTTCATCTTTTTTCCATCCAAGAATTTCAAGGCACCTTAAAAACATTAATTAAGCCCTGGACTTGTTTGAAGTTGGTCCTATCCCCATGTACACATGATGAAATTCAGGAGAGGAGAAGCTAATTGAGTCAGTCCCGGACCACACAGATATTCCATGAGAGAGCCAGGAAGAGGATGGCTTCCCAGTCTGGGGCCCAACCAGGAAATTCTGACAAGCAGTGCCTACTCGCCAGGCACTTTAAACTCACCTGGGATTTCCATCCCCATTGCCTGTACAAGTGAGCTACCCTCTCCCCTCTTCCATCCAACACCTTACACAAAGAAAACCTCAACAACGCTGAGGTAATTACTGCCACTCTCAGGGTGTGTTGCCCTGCAGCCTACAGAACCAACTGAAACTTTTCTGGGAACAGCAGGCACTCACAAGTACACCTGCCAGTTGGTTTTTTAAGAGAACTGATTTCTTTTCCTTGTCTTGTTTGTGTGTGTGTGTGTGTGTGTGTGTGCACCATGAGTGCACATATACATACCATATATATAATATGTATTATATATATATATATTAAACTTAGATTACCCAGTTATCTTCCTACAGCTAATCTAGGTAGGATTTCTTTAGATATGAACTTTATTAAAAGTCCTCAAGGCAAGGGTTGCTCCTTCCTCCCACTGAAATCAGGCAGAGATTGCCACTCTGATTCTGACAAGACAAAGTGAGTAGGTGTCTGGATGCTGAAAGGAAGAGAGAAGCTTGGGGCTGAGAGGCTTCAGTAAGCAGAAGGGAAGACAATTTCAGACAAACCAGCATCTTAGTATTTTTACTTCTAGACTTCCGTGTGTGTGTGTGTGTGTGTGTGTGTGTGTGTGTGTGTGTGTGTGTGTGTATGACAGAGAGATTAGATGCCATTTATCTGACTTTGACTTATCTCACTTAGCACAATCTCTGGTTTCATCCAATTATTTTCAAATGATATAATTTTATTTCTTTTTATGGCTGTTTTAAAAACTCTTTTTGTGGCTAGAGTGGTGGCTCAGCAGTTAAGAACACTTGCTGCATTTGCAGAGGACTTTGGTTGGTTCCCAGCATTCACAGGGTGGCTTACAACCGTTGGCAACCTCAATTCCAGGTTTTTTTGGTCTCTGTAGGCAATAGATGCACACATAGACATGCCAGTAAACACTAAGATACATAAATTAAAAACAATTAAATCTTTACAACTGCATATATTTTATCTATTTACCTGCTAGTGGGCATTTAGACTGATTTTCTAAGTTGGCTGTTTTGAATAGTGACAGACATGGTTGTTCAAGGGAATTCTATAGTCTGCTGACTTTGATTCCTTTGCACAAATAACCAACAGTGATATTTCAGGATCATATGGTAGGAATATTGGTTTTTAAGGGAGGGGACCAATAGAACCCACAGAAGAGAGGAGACTCAGTGACTATTTGCTGGAATCCTCTAATCAGCCAATCAACAGTAAAGGCTACTGAAATTTCAGAGGAAAAAATCAAGGCACCATATACATGAGTGCACTAAGGGCCTGGGTTGTGATGGGCAGGAGCAGGGGAAGGGCGTAGCAAGACCGTTAAACCAAGGCTGTAGCAAATCGTTCTGGGAGTTAGGAAAGGTTTATGTAACTGAAGCATAAGAAGGAAAAGACGTTCTAGATTAAGAACAAATAATCCAACTATTTGATTGTTTGTTTGAGTTGTACAGAGGAAAATTATCTACCATAATTCAAGAAAACATTTTCCTCCCTAGAGGAAACTCTCCATGTGCAGGCACCAAAATCCCTGGCAAGGGCAGAGCTAATATTGTTTTTATTTATAGACTGATTTTGATGAGAAGAATCAACAAAAGCCCTGCCCCCTGCCATGTATGCCAGTGGGATCACCTGGCTGGTCATTGCTTTGCATTGCATGCTCCCTTCCCTTGGTTGCTTCTGTTCCCACACCTCCAGTCCTCCTTCGTACAAGAAGGCAAGTGCTCACTGCCCAGCAACCATACAGCCCTGCAGAGCTGCTGCAAGGAGGAACAGAATGCCGTTTTGGCTGGAGCTGGGTGAAATGACTGCCAGTTTTCTCTAAGTTCACTGTTTTGTTCAAAATTCACAATACCAGGACATAGACAATCCCAGGCTGTCCTGGCTACCATCCCTTTCTGGGGTAATTAGTTGAAATGAGCATTTTATTCTTATCTCATTCCAAATTTTCTTAGAGTTACTCTTGCCTCCTCCAACCTGAACCTGTCGTGGGGCCTCTCACCAGGAACATGGTTCTTGTTCCCTGTGGGAAGGTATCTCATTGCCTCTGCGGGGAGGAGATTGAGGAGGCATGGCACATTGGAATGGTCTTTATTTCTTTATTTCTGTCAGTATGAACTTGGCAGAAGCTTTTACCTGGACCACTCAGTCTAGGTGCACTCAGTCTTTTAGGTTATGGGAAAATGTTTGATGTCTTTGTACATCTTGAAAGGGCTAGCCAGGGAATAGTGGCTTGATTGGCCAGGGAAAGACAAATATGGACAGTTTGGAGATCTTCAGGGGATCTGGTATTAAGAAATAATGGGAGGAACATGGTTTTAGGGTAGAAATATGGCACACTAGCAGTAAAGTTGCTTGTTCTTTAATAGACTTCCCACTTGGGATGAAGTAGCTTGAGCTACTGTTGAGCCACTTAAAGTTATCAGGATCTAGGCTTCTTTCAACACTTCTCTCTATTGTCCTCAGCACTGATGTAGGAATCTCCTCTTGCTGCTAGAACAAATCATCACTAACTCAGGGGCTGAAAACAACGCAGTCATTACCCAGCTGTAGCAGTTAGGATTACAACATAGGAGTTATGCTTTGAATGTGAAACATTCCTCATAGGTTCATGCATTTCAACAAGTGGTTCCCAGTTAGTGGCATTCATTTGGAAGGCTGAGCAGCCTCTGGAACTTAGGGTCTATCTACCAATAGCAGGTTAGGATAAGAGCAGGCTTCGAACTCCAATCTATCACCTCTACATTCCCTGCTTGCCACTGTGATGTGATGAATCCTGGCCGCATACTCAGCATCACTAATCTTCAGAGAATTCCCTGCAATGATGGATAGAAATCCTGAAACTGTGAGCCAAGATATATCTTTCATTCCTTAAGATGTTTCTATTTTGCCATCATAGTGAGGGAAGTTAATAATTATAATAGTCTTTATTGGGCTACCATTAAGGGTTGGCAGACCCATCTTCCTGCTGCAGGAAGCCTTTTGTATCTTCTAGAAGTTTCCAAATGTCGCTTGGCTTATGTCCTCTTCCTCCATCTTGATGTGGATCAATGTTGACTCTTCTTTCATTCTGGGATTTCCTGCATCTCCTTCTTTCACCTAAGGACTTACAACTACCTGGACCCATTCAGAGAATCTGTGGAAACTTCCTGTGGTTTGCTCTGTTGGCAGGCTTAATTTCCCTTTGTTTTATTATCTAAGTTATTCATACATTCCAGAGATTTGGATATGGACATTTTTGAAGAGATTGTTGAGGTGGGAGGTTATACTGCTTTCTGTTCTGTATGGGTGACTCATGGTCCTGAATGATAGTAATAGCTATTACAGTTTTTCTGCTTTCATGCCAGATTGTGAAGCCATAGGAAAGAAGGAAGTGGGGGAAGAATGAGATGCTTGCCAGCTAAGTTAAAGCCAATACATTTTTGCCAAATTCTCCTTGGCCAGGACTGAGTCACTTGGGCACACCTAGCTGCAAGGGAGCTTGGGAAATGTGGCCTTTTCTTCCTGGTAGTAGAGTGCTTGGCACAAGTTAAGGTTCCATTCCTATGAAGAATGAAGAGTGAGCATTAGATAGTCAGCGGCCTTTATACCTATGTGGTACAAAGAGGAGGAGTGTTTGCATGATTTTATGACCTTTTGGAGTTGAGATGTAGAACTGAATGGAAATTTTCAAATGAGAAGTTATGATGTTTGGGCAGAGGAAGGATGTCTTTGCTTTCTGTTTTATTTGAGAACGTTTGGTTATTTATATATTACTGCTTGTCTTAAGGGGCCAGACTTATGTTACATTCACTTATTATTACATATGGGCCACATGAAAGGGGCCTTTTGGGTGGCCTTTTTGAGCTCCATGGGAAGTCATTGAACAAGCCAATTGACATCTTTATATGTAAAATCAAACACCAGAGCCAGAGCCCACCATAGGGAAAGCATCAGCTCTGACTTACAGAGCTGTAGACTCAGCTAGGATTGTGTCCTACTCTCCAACTCAGACCTCATGTAGGCTATTAAAAATGCTATGCTTAGAACTGGGTGTGGTGGGGCACTGCCATCCCAGAGCTCAACAGGAGTGTTTGGGCAACATAACAGGATCCTGATTCAAAACAAAACAAAAACCAAGCATCCAACCAAAACAACAACATTGACAAGTGATTCACAAATAAGTATTTAAACACCACCTTTTACAGCTGAGGAGAGTGGTACTCACCTTTGGTCCCAGTTTCTTGGAAAGTTGATACAGCAAGTTCGCTTAAGTCCACAAATTCAAGACTAACATGGGCCACGTGGTGAAGAACCTCCTCCCACTCCAATGCCTGATGTCAAAGAAAGTAAAAAAAAAAAAAAAAAAAAAAAAAAAAAAAAAAAAAAAAAAAAAAAAAAAAAAAAAAAAAAAAAAAAAAAAAAAAAAAAAAAGTCTCCTTAAAGAGATCCTGTCTTTTTTATCTTGTTCAGCAAACATTGTTTAGTCTAGACACAAGAGAAAAAAAAAAACAAGTCTGCAATGATTTTCTCAAAAAATAAAATAAAAAGAGTAGGTGGATATGGTAGCACACACCTATAACCCTAGTACAAAGGAGTACCAACAGTTGAAGACCATCTTGAACTACACAGTATATAGTGGGGCTCCACTGAGGAGCAGAAGAGAGAGGCAGAGAGAGAGAGAGAGAAAGAGAGAGAGAGAAAGAGAGAGAGAGAGATATTACAGCAATTCACCAATATATTAACTTTTGTGGGTCTTTGATTTTTAAATGATTAAAAGCTAATTAAAAGCTTGTTTTAAAAATTACCTCAACATTATCTCTACATACCTAGTTTGACAGTATCAATGGTTTTGACCAAGTTTCTCTGGGAAGATGTAGACATTGCCAATTCAGTTCTCATTAGACACCTTGTAACTACCTCTTCCTGTCCTTTCTGCCCAGCTGAGAATATGGAGCAAAGCATCATGGGCATGAGTGACCTGAGCCTCTGTGTTCTCTCTTTCTCTCTCTTCTTTTCTCTCTCTCTCTTTCTCTTCTCCCTCCACATATGTATGTTCCCTGCTTTGTTCAACATTGCCAGCTGATGAACTTGTTTCTGAGGCCAGTGGTTTGCTCATTATCGAAGTGGCTCTAGTTTTTGATGAGAATGTAGGGGCAGGCAGTGAATGGAGTCCACCACAGGAATAGTCTAACATAAACAATAATAATCATAATAATAATCTGGCTTTCATAGCAGCTTTCATCGAGGAACCAAAAACACATTATGAGTATTAACTCATTAATCTTCACAACGCCCCTATGAGGGAGAATTAAGTATAAGTGATCATAATTATTACTGTCATTATCCTTCAAACAATTCCCAGATGAGCTGTGGCTAAACGGGCACACTGTAGAGATATTTTAAAAGAGAGAGACTCCACATTTTGGCAATTCACATCTTTTTACTTTTTTCTTTTTTTAGATTTCTGAATAAATATGAATATTTTTGGATGCATGGAATCCCTGCAAAGAATGGGTGGGGAATGATTTTCAGGGCAGGCTGCTCCATTTTGCTTCACCATCCCCTGTTTAAAAATTGCATGGCTGGAGTGACTACAGAACAGATTCCTGAAAATATTTTCAGATGTCATTTTTAAGCAATGTAGTATGTTCATGGTTTCAACCTTATCTCTTCAGGTAAGGGCTTGAGAAGTTTCATTCTACAAGTAGCATCCTGCTTACTCTGATATCATTTAAATTAGAGCTGTGTCCGCCATCAGTAGCATCCTCTGCATGTGGCTACAAGCCTTTGAGGTGCTCTGGTGTCATTGATGCAAGACTACAAGACTACCTCTGTACCTGGGCCAATGGCTGGGTGCCTCTTCTTGGGAAAACAGGTCACCTCAGAGTTCCAGAGTAATCACAAGTTAAACAAGGGCCTTTGGCGGAGAAAAGCACCCACTAGAGTATTTAACAGTGCCAATGGATAGATTGGTCATCGCTGGATGGAACAATGCCCACTAATAACTTAGTATGTTCCATATACTTTTAAAGTAGGCCTTATTTGATTATATTCTTCTCTGATCTAAAGCAAAAGAAAATTACCTGTAAACCTGGTACTAGGAGTTGTCACATTGGAATATGTCAACGTGGACACTTTAGGTGCTGATGTTCAATTTTATGTCAGGAAATGTAGGCTTTCTATGAATTATTAGACTGTGTTAAAGGGTGAGAAGACACATGGAAACATCTGGAAGTGAGAGAATGAAGGACGACTGTATGGAGACAAAGATGGAGGCAATCCATTACGCAGAATCTGTATTCTGAGGGAGCACAGGGTCAGTGGGGTGAGTGGCCAGTGTAGTACCGGCTACCCAGGAGATGACCTGCAACTATTTGCTTAGGAAATAAGGAAAGAATTCAAACAATTAGTGACTATGGAGAGAAAGGCTTCAAAAGCACACAGAAATAGCTCTCATGAATTCATGGAAGGCCCCTCCTTCTGTTGTTTTGTGAGACAGGACTTTATAATGTAGCTCCCACTGATTGTCTTGGAATTTGCAGTCCTTCTTCCTCGGCCTCCTGAGTATTGACATTTCAAGCATGTGCCACCATACTTGGAATCTAGGAATATACTATGCCTCACAATTAATCTTCTTTTTACAATTTATTTGGTGTGTTTTCACCTGGTGCCCTATGCCTGTAGGTGTTAGAGGACAGTTTATGGAGTGAATTCTCTCTTTCTATCATGTGGGTCCTCGGGTCACCAAGCTTGGTGACAAGTGTCTTTATTCTCTGAGCCATCTCACTGGCCCCTGTTCCTCTTCATCCTCACATTAGCTTTGCCTAGTACTGTGATGATTAATTCCACCTGAATGTTAGGAGTCAAAATTCAGACTCCTACATAAAATGACATTTCTGTAATCACATATCTGCTAAATTGCAGAACAGATTCAAACTCAGGCTGGCTTTGCCTACAAAGTCCATGTGACATTTCTGCTTCCTTAAAATTCCATGAAATCATCACGCGTTTCGCAGGAGAGTGAAGACATTTGAGGGATGAGGTAGAAGGAAAGCTACAAGACTAAGTATTTGGATAATCACAAGCAGGGAATCCAGTCTGGGAAACAGAAGCCCTAAGGAGTGGTTAAAGGGGGCAAAGAGGACTTGGGATTTGGTTGAAAGGTAGAATCTTAGCCTAGCATATGTAAAGCCCCAGGTTCAATTCCCAGCACTGAAAAAGAAAATGAATGGTAGAAAATGTCTAATTTTTCAAGAAAATTTCTGTCAAAGGGCTTAACAAGTGCTGGAGTAAAAGATAGAAGTGGTAGAAGACATCTGTGTCTATTAGCAAGCTTACCAATTTTGCAGATTAAAAAGGAAGAAAGAAATTGAGTTAGAGGATTAAGGTGTGTGTGTGTGTGCGTGCATAGGCAGGGCCTAGATGACATAGTCCCTAGTCCTTCTGCAAGGTGTGTGTGTGTATGTGTGTGTGTGTGTGTGTGTGTGTGTGTGTGTATGCGTGTGCATAGGCATGTCCTAGATGACATAGTCTTTCAGCAAGCATGAACTGTCATTGGAAAACACCAAATCTTTGGAAATTGAGCTAAGGGAGAGAGAATCAGAAAAATGTGGAGGTGAGGTGCCAGATTGAATTAGAGCAACAGTCAGCCTCCAAACCATGGTGGCAGTGAGAAAGTATACATACAATCCCATGTCCAAAGAGAGTACCCTCAGTCTTTGCTTTATGCATTTGCAATTCTCCTGACTTAGCTCTTCCAGAGAGGATGATGATTGCAGGAAGCACCACTTCATAATTTAGGGACTTGAATAGAATGTAAAATGAAAAAGAAGAAAGTCTTGTAGCATAGAAACCCTCACTCTCACCCCACTTCCTGGAAGCCATGAAATGAACTGCTTTCTGAGCAGACTTCTGCCACGGTGGACTGAAAACTATCAAATGATTTGGTACAATGGATTTTTCTTCCACGAAGTTATTTTGCTCAGGTATTTTTTACAGATACAGAAAGCATCATCAACACAACACTCACTTTGTTTCATCTCATGGCTGGGCCAGCAGAATTGCTGATTGGCATGCAAAGATGACTGCAAAAGTGAAGAGTGGGGAGAGCTGCTGAGACTGGGGATTGGCTTAGAAGCTTTTGTTGAGTAAAGGGAGTAAGTAACTTTAGGAACCACTATCAATAGTTCTGAAATAGTCAATTGGTAGGATTTTGGGCGAGTGAGTGACAACTGAGGTCATGACATGGTTGGCTGACAGAATAGGTGTCAGGAGAATAGAGAAGATATGAGGAAAATAAGATGACTAGAAGGCAGGAGAGGAGCTTTTCATTTCCTAACAGGGTTCTCTGAGAGCAATACCTTAAACATTGTAGTTCATGTGATGAAGATCCAAGGTGTGATAACATGCTTGGGTACTTGATGTGAAAAGGCTGAAACCACTGAGGCTAAATGGTAGACAACCAGATTCTCAGTAACGTGTCTTTCATATGTGACAGTGCGCAGAATGGCAAGACACATGGTGTGTTGTGCTATGATGGTGGACAGATGTCAAGAAAATGATGGAAACTGTTGTTTTGATTTCTGGAATGGAATAAACCTGGATATGTTTGTTAAAGTTCAGTAACAGTCAGATTTAACACATGCCCCCCCCAAGCCATCACCTCCAGAGAGAGAAAGAGATAGATAGATAGATAGATAGATAGACAGACAGAACGAACACTGGAGATATGGATTGTAGCTTGGCAAATTTAATTTAGGATAGAATTGGAAGAAAACATTTGGAAGCTAAGAATAGACTCATCATACTAACAGCAAAATATGGACCAGGAAAGGATACATCATAGAGGTCATTATATACTGAATGGGCTTGATACAAATAACATTATATTACATGCCTTAAATGTTTCAACTCTGAGGAGAATATGGAGCTATGAAGAGAAGGATGTGTCTTAGAAAAGGGAAAAATAGAGTCGATGGGAATTCTTCCCACACAGTGACAATTTTCTCTTTGAAAATATTGACAAGATCTTGAGAAAAGATGGAGAAGAAGGTATATGGATAAGAAGGACTTGAAAGGTCTGAAGCAGAGGGAGTCACGCTGGGTTGTAGGCGTAAGATTCAGTCAGACGGGCTATTTAGCCAGGAGAACTGTGGTATTAAAGTGAGAAATTCACTGAGGTTTAGTAATTACAGCACACACAGGAGAAGATAAATATCTTCTCTGTATATTACATCATTGTTAAATCTCAATAATTTTAAATATAATTAACATTTAATGATGCTTTAGATTTAATAATATGGCTTTTGCATGGGAATTGTCTACAAGTCATTATAAATCTATTTGTTTAGGTTTACCAAGCAGGTATTAAGAGAGTGTGTGAAGGTAGGTGTTAGGTTTCATCAGAGTTCAGTGTGCTTATTAAATGTCTCACTCAGTGTAATTGATTGTAAAACCCACCTCAAATCACACCAAATAAAGAATGTTTTATAACAAATTAATTAAAATGCATTTTTTCTTTCAATTATTATTTCCTAATTTTTTCTCTGTCTTTTCTTTGAGAGTCTACCCTGGGGGACATTAAGAATTATAAGAATTGAGCCTCTTTCAATCATCCTGCCTTTACTCTAGAATCTAAGATACTGGTCCATAATTTATGAAGGAATTCATCTTCAGAATAAAGTTCATTTTTCTTGTATTTACCTTTTTATTTCTAAAATACTGTAGTTATCCTTTGTGAAGTTTACACAAGTATGCAATGCCTTTTGCTCATACCTGTTCCCATTGCCCCACCAGCCCACCTAGGCCTTGTTTCTGTCCTATTCAGAGATTCTCAACCTTCCTAATGCAGGAACTCTTTTACACAGTTCATATATTAAAATGATCTTTGTTGCTAGTTCATAACTGTGATTCTTCTGCTATTATGATTGTAATGTGGCTATCTCATAAACAGAATATCTGTTACATAACAGGGTTGGTTGACCACTAAAGAAGTCATGACCCACAGGCTGAGACTCACTGTCCTGATAGCTCCACCCCCAAATTAATGAGCTTATTATTATTATTATTATTTTAAATCTCACTTTGTCCATAAGCTCATAGGGGCATGACTATTCCTTGGAGCATGAGAAACCCACACGTGGTCACAAAACTCAAAGAAGAAGTGACTGTCCCTTTTCCAGATGACATAACTGCAGAAGCTTCTCCCTTAGAGACACCTTTCTAATTTTTAAGAGAAAGGGAAGAGGGATCCCCTGAAACACCAAATAATCTCTCTTCTTAAATATGATTTTGCCTTAAACATCTGGAAACTCCTGACATATTTAAGTGTAAATACAAACAAACTTCTATTTTCTGTTACCTATAATCATTCTAATATAATGCAAATCAGCATTGATCTCTAACAAGCAGATCAAAAACATTTCTGCATTCACTGCATAGAAAATACATTGCAGCAGAGAGATTTTAAGCATGAAAAGTGAGGGAAATTTGCATTAAACTATGTATTTAGGGGAGAGAGAGAGCTCATTTCTCTTTAGAAAACTTTGGTATATCGTGAAAAGCTTTTTATAGCATGCCAAAGTGTTAAACCTAATGGCTTAAAAGCTGAACTGAACTAAAGCACAAGCTAAATCTGAATGAAAACTAAACTAATCTACAACCCATAACTTGGACAAGATTATGTTCTGGCAACAATATTTTGTAGAAGTCTTAGCTCTGAAAAGCTTTCCTGCATTCCCTTCCATGGATACCATATTTTAAATTTTATTTTATTTTTACTTTTATAAAAGTCTAAAAATTCAAGAATTTGTACTCGTCTGAATTTCAGTAATGGCACACAGAATAGACTTCCTAGAAGCTGCTGTAAATGTGTGTGGTTCCCTTGGCTTCTTGAGTTCTCGTCAGCGATTGAGTGAACTGCTCTTGCTGTTACCTTAGTTCTGAAGCTGTGGGCCACATAGCCAGCATGAGATTGCTGCACAGTGGCCCTTACTGAGTTTTGTTTGTACTGGAGAAACTTGGGGCCACTTAATCTTTAGAACTTGAGTCAGAACACTACCATAATGTTGGTTTATGTCTTCTTACATTTCTAGAGTCTTGCCAATCCTTGGGGGATGGTGGTGGATGCTTCATTCATCCATGTTGTACAACTGGGCAGATAATATGCTGCTATGATTTACTTTGTAATTGTGTTGGTGAATATGTAACTGGGTCTAGAGTCACCTAGGAAACATATCTCTATATCTATCTATGAGAGTGTTCCACCAAGGAACTGAGGAGGGAAGAATCACCCTGAGTATGAGTGTCATCTTTTCCCCCTACCTCTTTGACTTTCTGTTTTTAATTTTGGAAATATTGCATTCAAGGGATATGAGAAGCTCCCCCATCCCGTGTGTGTGTATGTGTGTCTGTGTGTGTGTCTCTGTGTGTGTGTGTGTGTGTGTGTTTGGGTAGAAATAATCAGCCTTTACTAAGATTCTGTTTTGATACAATATCTTGCTATCCAAGTCAGGGCTGTCCTGCACCGGCATCCTCAGTGCTGAAGTAAGTGAGTACTAACCTGTCCCATGAGTAAGTAGCTTTAAAATGAATTTGTTGTTTAGAGGACAGAAGAAATTTGAAAATGGAAAATTCTTACTTTTACAGAAAAAAAGAACATGGTGTGGATTTGCCAATTATTAATTCACTTGGTATTCACATACTATTGAATTTTAATATTAACGTAAAATAAGATTTATTTTAAGGTTATTGTAATAGTATAATTTGGTACATTTATCAATTTGTTATTATTACATATTTTCATTACATACTTTATTACACTTGTGTATATTATAACTCACTCTAGAAAGAGCTACCATGCCTCACTATCATTGAGTCATTTGTTTTGGGGCACCTTAGTAAGTAGTATATATAGTCAGTGAGTGTGAGTAACAAGTTTATATGGTAGGTCTTATTGTGACTTAAGTTAAATGGGGGGGGGGAGGTTCCCACTGGTAAAATGCTTCCTGAACAAGCATGAGAATCTGAGTCTGAGTCCCAAGCATCTGTATAACATCTGGGTGAGGTATACTGTGTTGGAAGACAGAGATAGATGAGCCCATTTGATCAAATATATAAGCTTCAGATTCAGTGAGAGAGTTCATTTCAATGCACAATGTGGAGAGTAATGCAGAAAGGCACAGTCAATATCTGATCCATCCAGAAATTTTTGAACACACAGGAACACACACACACACACACACACACACACACACACACACACAATGCTAAGATAAAACATATTTTGTTGGGGCTTTTTATGATTACCTCTGCCTGGGATAGATTTGGAAGCCTAAATAGTGCTACATTGTCTGTGCACCAGGCAGTCTTTCTTCCTGTTGAATTGTCCAGGAAGGTTTTATGTGAAAGTCGATTGACCTTTATTTATTCAAGCATACCTATTAGCTTTCACACCTGTGAACTTTCATTGTGTTCTTCAGTTACCTATAAGTTTCTCCTTAAGGATAAGCTTATGCAAAGTGAACAGTAGGTTGTTTGAGGCACCATGATTAGGGAATAATAAGAAAAAACAATCATTATTTATATTTAACTTTTTGCTGAGTGGCTTTAAGAAAATGGAAACTCTTTACTGGCATTCAATAGAGTTAAATTTTCAGAAAACCGCAATGATTGTTCTGTGTTTTCTGTTGTGATTCCCGTCTAGGTTCCAATACCTGTGTTAACCTGGTGAAATTCAGGTTATCCTCAGCAGAGATCTGCCATGTGCAAACCTATTTTGAAAGTCATGTTGATGTTATCTCCTGCTGCGAATGACTTTCCAGTCTCCTTCTACGTCTTCCTGGTGTGAAGTGTCCAAGACTAGCAGGAACTGTGAGAGGAAAGGATCTGTAAGTCAAAACAAGTACTTACCATCCTGGTCTCCAGGGAAGAAAAGCCAAGTAAGCAGAAGCAACTATTGTTACAGCAGAGTAAACACAACAGGGTGGAAAAGCCCCGGACGTAGAACTGAGCACCTTCCTCCAAAGAACCATGAGAGAACTAGTGGCTACCCTCAGGGGCTTCCCTTTGGAACCCAGATGTGTGTGTGTGTGTGTGTGTGTGTGTGTGTGCGCGTATCTGTTTGTGTATGTATTCTTGTGTATGTGTTCATGTGTGTATGTGTGTGTGTATGTCTATTTGTGTGTGTTTTTGTGTGTATGTGCGTTTGGTGTGTGTGTGTGTATGTTCGTGTTCAAGTGTGTGCATATAGTGGCCAGGGGGCTGATCTCCTGTATCTTCCTCAAATGCTCCCTGCCTTATTTTCTGATACTGAAAGTGGAACTTGCTGATTAAGCTAGGCTGGCTAGGCAGTGAGCCCTTGGGGTCCATCTGACTTGGTTTGTCCAGGGCTAAAGGGGAACTTTTTAATATGTGTGCTGGAGATTGAGGCTCATCTTTACTTTTATGAATCTAGCACCTTGCTCTCTGGGCTATCAGCAGCCCATCCCCAGACACTGTTATTCTCTTACATAACATCAACTTGAAATCTTATTTTATTTTTGTACTTGACACTTAAATGGCAGCTCTATACAGTGCAGATACGTCTCTCAGTCCCTCTGCCAGGCCCAATCTGGAGAGGAGGCTTCTAGTAACATTATCATATTTTCCTCCCACCTTTCCCATGATGCCTCACTTCCTAGTCTTCTGTTTTTCTTCCTAGAAAAACAGAGTTTGATATTAGTTTTGAACAATTTCCCAGCTTCCTTAACCTAGTCCCTATTTCGCTGAGAGTACAGGGGAATTGCTTCCTTGTGCATAAATTATTGCACTGGCATGCACTGGCTTAACCAATTCTTTAGTGGGTTGCTAAATACTGGGGTAAGGTGGAGGTGGGGGTGTCTAACCACTCCTTTGCTTCTATATGGGCTCTGAGGAACATCCCACCAGGTTTGAACAGTCTAGCATCCTAGCATGCATGCCTGGAATGCCCGGAACACTTCTGCTTTCTTTCTTTTTTAATCTTTTGTTTTTGTTGTTGTTGTTGTTGTTAATCCA
This sequence comes from Sigmodon hispidus, assembly GCA_004025045.1. NCBI lineage: Eukaryota > Metazoa > Chordata > Mammalia > Rodentia > Cricetidae > Sigmodon > Sigmodon hispidus. The sequence goes on along the minus strand of PVIH01009460.1, from coordinate 38,066 downwards.
AAGCCTTCTGAAACTCTTTGCCCACCTCTTTCCTACCCTCCAAGCCGGGAACGGTGACATTTGAGAGTCAATGGCTGTCTTTGTTGTCCTCTTAATGCTTTCTCTGTGCTCTTAAGATCTTAAAAAACTTTGGTTTAACTGTTTTATTTTGTTTTGAAATAGGATTTCACTCTGTAGACTAGGCTGGCCTTGAACTCATGTCAGTTTTCCTGCCTCAGTTCCCAGTACTGGAATTACAGACATGATCTGCTACACTTGGGAATACACCAGGTTCTTTACTGCAAGCCCACATACATCTAATTTATTACTAGTGCTTGGCAAAGTATTCAGCACTTAATTTATCACAGCCAAATAATGGTTATTTAATGCAATTCAGCCATAAAATCTATCCACATGTTGGACTAAAAATGCCCCTTTCTACTCAGGACCCATACAAAACAAAAATGATCTTTTCTCTGGAGGCTAGTTGGAAAGCTATTTCAAAGCGTGGTCAGAGCTCTCTGGAGTCAGGCCAGGCTATCCTCACTTTCTTTTAACTATACTAAGTCAAGACTTAAAGTCTTTTTACCTCTGGGTCACTCTAAGCAAGTAATTGGTCCTAGAACCTTCAGGGTTGGGATGCAAGAATGTTTGATGTATTGCTGGATAGGGATGAATTACTTGAGTCCTATTAACTCATCAGCCTCCTAGGGTACCAGTTTTATTCTGAGGGTTAAATGACTCCTATATATCCAGTGCAAAGACAGTGGTCCCTAATGTGTATCCTGGTTACTTCATAGATCTTCTTCTCATTGGTCTGTGTCTTATCATTAGAGATGACAGCAGACAGCTCTTAAGTCAGTGAATAATTGGGGAGTAGTTTCACTCACTATCTTTTCAGCTTTGGAGTCATGGAGGTTTTAGATAACTTACGGTAATTAGAGATACTGTGCTCTCAGGTAATTTGCTTCACAGGTGAACTTTCTCTTAGGAAGGGGCCTTTCTACAGAAGACACAAAAGAATGACCTCAAATGACCTTTCCTCCTATAGAAGTGGTGGTGGCTGTAATCTTTAGATTCATCCTCTTTTTGAAGCCCAACAACACACAGTTTCATAATGCTAGGCAGAATGGAAAATTCTGCCTTTGGATGCAGAGTAAAACATTTCTATAGGGAATGAGAGCCTCGTAACTCTGTTCTGTCACAGTAGAGCCAGCTGGCCCAGGCTAAACCTGTTTTTCAGATATAGATTAACTTTGATCCTATAGGTATATATTTAATTTTAAAATATATTGGAATAGTAGGTACTCTAGGAAAATCTTAGATGGTTGTGTGTGTGCTTTTATGTGTCTAATCATACACATATGCATGAAGTCAGAGGCCAACTTTGGGTGCTATTCTGCAGGTACCAAGCACCCTATTTGCTGAGAAGAGGTTTCTCCCTGGTTTGAGATTGGCAGGTTGGCTAGGTTGGCTGACCAAGGAACCTCAGGGAGCCACCAGTGTCCATATCCCTAGTGCTTGTATGACAGTCATGTGCTACCAAACCTGGAGTTTTTAAAAATGTGAGTTCCAGGGGTCAAACTTAGATTCTCATGCTTGCATAGCAAATACTACTTGACTAAATTTCCTCTTTATCCCTTACTTGCTCATTGTTATGCTCTTATCACTGGGTATTGCCTGTGTGGTTCAGTCTGGCCTCAAACTTGAGATGCTCTTGCCTGGACTTCCCTCGTTTAGGGGTTACAGGCCTGGACTGTCACACTAGCTGGTGTTTTATAGGGACCTGTGAGTAAATGTTGATGACCTGATGATGATGCTTGTGAATTGATGATTCATCTGTGAGCTTGTTTGCAACAGAACAATTAAAAACTGAGAAAAGATAGCATCTCTTAAAAGAGAACTAGCAAAGGATAGATTTAAATTGCAAGAGAAGCCAAGGACTTGTCTAGTGCTTGCACATGTGAATCACTTATAGGGAACAAGAAAGGAAACCTGAATGAGCAAATAATTGCTGTATTTGTTGAAAGAAGGGAATAGTCAGATTCATTTTGATGTTTCTCTTTCTGAAGGAGATGATTTACAAGCAAGATCAAGAATATATGGCTTGTCCTTGGACTGTGTATCATCTCTAAAAGCACACAGAAGGGACAGAACATGCTTCAGGACATAGAAACAAACAAACAAAAAGAGAAAAAAAAATCAAGACAAATACTGAACTTCTACTAAATAGCTTGCAGCAAAATTTTTCTTGTGGGTTTTAGAAAATTCTCCTTATAGAGAAGCTGTCAAAACTGCCCTCAATTTCCTGCAAGTATTTGTTGAATTGCTGTAGGTAAGTGCAGAAATGTTTACTGAAATGTTCAAGGCAGCAGAAGTTTGAATCTTGCATAATTCAATTAAAATGTGTATTTTAGTGATAACTGAATCAGAAACAAATACAAAGAAAATATGAGAAAGGATGTCGGAGACTAAGGACTGTGTGTTTAGTGCAGATGGATTTATTGGTTAAAAACTAGGACACTGAGGCTAGGGAGATGTCTGTCAGTAAAAGTGTCTGCTATACATACAGGAGAACCTGAGTTCAAATCTCCAGCATGAACACAAAAATCCAGGTGCATCAGTGTATGCCATTAACCCTAGTGCTGAGGTGAGTGTCTGTAGGGAAATATGTAGGTCTGTGGAACTCATTGGCCAGCCAGCCTAGAGGAGCTGATGGATTTCAAGTTCAGAGAGAGACCTTACCTAAAAAACAGTGTGCAGGAAAGCAATGGAGGAAGACACCTGATACTGACATTGACCTCTGCTCTCTTCTATTTCTCTCCTTCCCCTCGACCTCCTCCCTCCATCCCCCACCTCTGACATTGACTGCCCTCTGTTTCTGAGAGCCTCTGCCTTGTTGCTATTTGGGACGACCTTGACCTTGCGCTGTTCTGAAGGACAGTTCCTCTATTGAAGCACAGTGCTGACATCCCCTCTTCCCAGGCTCAGGGGAAACTGCTTATTTCACATAGGTTTTTGTTCTCATGGTGGCTGAGGAGTAAGTTCCAATGGCTCACTCCAAGTAACCCTTCAAATGTATTTTCTGGAGAGTAGGAATTTACCTTTCCAGTTCATAACCTCCTTGGTTTCCTCTGGTTCCTAGTTGAATTAGTTACTCTTCTGACTACCATGATAAAGTATCTCTAATACAGAGTACTTAAGGGATGGAAGATTTCTTTAGGCTCACAGTTTCAGAGGGTGTGGTCCATTGGCTCTTGGTATCTCCTGCATTTCAGTAGAGTATCTTATAGAGAGAACATGCTCTGGAAAAGAGACACTTACTACCTTGCTTACTAGAAAGCAGAGAAACAAGGACCAGCAGTCAGCTAAACCTTCAAAGGCCTGCTAATGTTGATTTACTTCCTCCTAAACTTTAGGACATAAAGAATGGTGCCACTTCTAAATGTTTTACAATCTTCCCAAGAGATCTCATGAGCTAGGAAACTAAGTGTTTGAATTGAAGAGACATTTCTCATCAAAACCATAGCACTAGCATAAGGTTCCTTCACCATGGATTTAATTTAAAAGCTTATGATGCTTATTTATCCTAGCAAAGGTGACACTCCCGAAGGAAACACTGGGCTTTGGTGCACTGGATTCGAAACTAGTTTCCAGCTAGATTGCTTATCTCGGAAAGTGAAAAATGTTCTTGGGTTTTATTTGTTAAGTAAGATACCAAGAAAATATTAGCCCAATAGAATACTGTGAGATTCAGAGGTTCCTGTGATGAACAACTCCCATGGTCAAGTACCATCCAGGTTCCCTCCCCCCTTCTTCTCATCCAGCTTTAGGTTAAAGTTATAATGACATGAGACTCAAGGGGTACTGTATTTGAAATGTTCTTTGAAGATAAGAAAATTCTTTTAATTAAAATGACGATAATATCATCTTCAATTATGTTTCTTTGATCTTTGTGGACCAGTGCATGCTGGAACTTGTAGTTTCTGGCTGTGCTTCTGTTTTTCATAAAAGGAGTCCTTCAGCTTCAGCAGATAAGAGTGAGGAATAACAACCTATTCCTTTGTCTTACAGCTTACCATTTTACCATTTTTTAGGATCTAAAAAGTTTTCTGTGTTTTATTTCTTGCTTATCTTGTTTTATGCTATTAAGTAGGTGGGTGGTAAAGGAACTTGAAAATTATGACTGTCATCAAAGACATCGTTTAAAATGTCACAGGTAATAATTATTCCTTGAACTCAACTATCCATTCTCTTCTTTGTCAAAATATGACTTCTCAGAAGCAATCTTATTTTGATATAGACTCTGAATACAAAGGAGAATTGAAAAACTTGATTCTTAGAGTCTAGGATGATTTAAAATTTTTTTTTTAATTAAAAAGGAAATGTTAAAATAAAAAAAGAAGTCTCAGGTTTCCAGTTTCTGAAAGAACAGCCTATAGGGTAGAGTAGAATGCCCATTGAGCAGATGACATTCAGAGCAGAGACACTTTCTTCCTGAACCTTCTTTACTATTTAGGGTGGTATTCAGGTTCCTAATAGTTTAGGTATTTGGCTTGTTTCTTCTTTCAAAAACTAAATAAATAAACCATTTGAAAATGAAAGCAAAGTATTTCTTAATATTTTGCTATTTAATACAAAAGAAAAAATAAAATTGATGATTCCAATGTGTAGACATGGGGTCATCAGGGCAGGAGAAAATGTGCACCTGGACAATCATAGAACCATACAGAAGAGATCTAGAACTTTCCCTTATATTCCAGTGTGTTTAATGCTTTTGTGCTGTGCTTTACATTTTTTTTAATGTTTCCATTGGTCAAAATTTTCTGCCATAAAGGAAGTGCCAACTTGGGATACTACCTGAACCGAATCTTTCCGTGGACATGATGGATACTCAGAGGAGCTTGATAGGTCGTATGCTTTCATCTCCTCATCTTAAAGAGAAGAAAACAATGGCAATACTATAGCTCTGTGTCATCCGGCACATCAGCCAGGGACACTTAGCTGTTGGAGGCATCTGCAGTATGACTGGTGCAGACGAGAAACTGGATCATTTTGTTTTGCTAAGACAATCTCTTTTAGCCCAGGCTGCAGACAAGAATGACCTTGAACTCCTAGCCTTTTGCCCCCATTTCTTTAAGATTCCAGACATGTGTTATCACATCTGACTTTAAGGCAAAGGATTTTTTTAAGTTTTTAAATTTTAGCTTGCTTAAGTTTAAATATTAAAACCTACACATGTCCACTGGGTCATATAATTTCCTATTTCAGCAGTGCTGAAGCTCATGCTAGGGGTGAGAGATTTACATTTTTAATGGACCGAATTCATGAGCTATTGTTCTCAAAGACATTTGAAGTGAAGGAAAAAAATACTCAAAAGAGAGGAAAAGAAGAAGACATAGAAGAAGGTAGCAAGGGAGAGGAAGAAATACAGCTGATCAGATTGGGGGGGATCTTTATTCCACCTAGAACTCTGATCTCAGAGTTTCAAGGTCAGAGTAACTTGTCCTGACATTCTGATGAGGTTCTATGTTTGGACAGCTTCAAAATTTTACTATGCAGTTGTACTGATTGGCATTATTTATAAAAATTTTAGTTCACTTAAAATTCAACCAAACCCAGCTTGGTGTGAATGTATCCAGAACATCATATCAACTGGGGTACATAGCTTGGATCTTTAATTTCAACACTCAGGAGGCTGAGGCTGAAACATGCCTCATGTAAGAGTGTTCCAGGCTAGTCTGGAGCCTTGTCTCAACCATCAAAACCAAGAGCAAAAAATTCCCAAACTAGACAATTTAAAAAAATGTAAATATATTATGATTTAGATAAAACAAAACAAACAATATCATTTAAGACCAGGTATGGTAGAGTATTCCTAAATTCTGGCATCTAAGAGGCAAAACCAGGGAGGATCATGGGAGGTTCAAGACCATTTCTGCTGTACATAACAAGTGCTCAACCAGCCAAGTTTTTAGTGAGACTCTGTCCCTTAAAAAGAAAAGAGAATGAATGAATGAAAGGAAGGAAGGAAAAATGGAAGGAAGAAGGAAAGAAGAAAAAAAGTTCATTTTTAAAATTATTTGATATCATGGTACAGATGTTTCCACTCCATAACACCTATGTCTACTGGTGGATGTGAGATGCATGACCTGTGACCTATTCATGCTCTCATTCTGTATAAACTTGGTTTGTAATTTGGGCTGGTGATCTTATAGGTGAAAAAACATCTTTCACTCACTTCAATGCTTTTGTCTGTAAGGAAGGAAAAGCCAGGAAGATCAAGTGAACGGCCTCAGGTAGTCCAGCTCCTTGATGGTGGCTCCAGACACTGTCCTGCTCCCCGCTAGCATCTGCCCCTAGCATTTGCCCAACATTTCTGGAGAATCTTTGTGTGTGGCTTTTGCTGGCCCGCACAGAGGGTTCTGTCATAATTACCCTATGGAGCCACCCTTGAAATCTTCTAATCAGCCCTGATCCCACAGAGTTGATGTTCTTGTCTCTTCCTTCTGTCCTTTCTGGCTCTCCTGAACTCTCATAAGCCCCAGACCAGAAGGGAGAGTAGAGATTTCTTGATAGCACAAAATAATGTTTTTCTAAAATCTTTGTGCAGAGATTTGGCAATAGCTCTTTGTAATCTTTGATTCAGGCCCGAGAAACAACAAAACAAACTTCCCAGGGAACAGAGGTGGCACCCAGTATTAACTTTGTCCCCAAGATTCCTGAAGAACAGGAATAAACTTCTTAGAAGAAAAAAAATCCTCTAACATTGGCTTAAATGGAAACTAATTGTAATATATTCCAGGAAAAGAGCATTGCTGTTTAGGGAATGTGGGAGATTTACCTTGACAAATTCTGGAAAATAAAATGCACTAGGAAACCAAACCAAACCAAACCAAACAAAACCAAAAAACCCCTGTAAAATTAGAGCAATTTAAGGAGATTAAAAAAAATCCCAGGGATTACACAATTTAAGGATTTTAACCTGCTTTAACCACATTCCCTAATTAGTCTGCAAATTTCTCTATAAGAAGGTTTCAAATCCAGTTGTGTGATGAAATTTGAATTACTTGAGATTTCAAATTCATTAGCATGAGGAGAATCCCAAACTCTGCTCTGTTTTTGACTATGGAGGTATGTATAGGGGCTGGGGGTTTGACTGTGGAGGTATTTATAGGGGCTGGGGCTTGTTTGACTGTGGAGGTATGTATAGGGGCTGGGGGTTTGTTTGACTGTGGAGGTTATGTGTAGGGGCTAGGATTTGACTTTGGTGTAAGTGATGGATGTGATATTACAGGATACTCTTTGGATGTCCGATTTTGTTTAGTGGGGTTAAATTAGAAGGACTAAACAGAGACAGTCAGAGCTTGAATTAGGGCTATCTACAGGCCAGGAAATGCACATATGCATTCTCCTAAAATAATGTATTTTTTTGAGACAGGGCTTTACTCTGTAGCCCAGACTGCCTTGAACTCCCAATGGTCCTCCTGCTTACGGCCTCCAAGGGTTTCGATTACAAGTGTGTATGCCAGACCCATCTCCATAGTGACTGCTCTCCATTGCATATGTGCTTATCTTACATCTGAGGTTCAAAACCTGGGTCTTTGGAAGAAAGGAATACTATGTTCTTCCCTTTCTCCCCTAAAGCCTGAAAAAAAGAAAAACAATATCATCATCATCAACAGCAAAAAACACATGACAGCAACAACAACAAAAAAAACCAAAAACAACAAACCAGGAACCTTTCTGACCAATGTGTTTGTTTGCCTGGACTTCTTCACAGAAGGCTCAGGAACTCTAGGCACCTGAATTCAGTGGGAGAAAAACCCACAGGAACTCTAAAGGCAGGTGTATTTAGTAAGTGAAGGTACTAAATTAACTCTAGCTTGGATGGCAGACTCCTTTGACCTGCTCCTGGGATTGTAGGTCATTCCTTGCTTATCAAATTCTACCCCTCCTTTCCAGTCAGGTTCAAGATAGGAACAGTCACCTGTGCCGAGAATTAGTGGTTGCAACTTTCCTAGGATTCTTGCCCAACGCCTTATCAAATCTTCCCTGCGAGGAAATTCTTTTGGATGGCTGGAAAACAATTCCCTTTCAGGTGCTGGTTGCTACTTTCTGCCCCAGACCTGCTGTCTGTGGTTTGCTCATTCCTTCTGCTGTTTCTACAGTACTGCCGTCTTAGTGGACCATCTCCTATCTCCAGAGTCCTGTGGGTCTCTTCTTACTGAGTACCTCATTGGTTTTAGTCAATTAAAAAAACATTCTCTTTTGCTCTCACTTTCTTTCCTCCCTCTCCCCCTCCCTTGGGACAGTGGCTCCAGGTAGCTTGCAATGGTTTGTGCTGGGATTGCTGGTTTGTGCTGGGATTACAGGCATCTGCCACCTCGTGAGATGCTAGGCAAGCGGTCTAGGGCCTTGAGTACGGTAGACAAAGATTCTGTCTACTGAGCTGTACCTTGACTCCCACCTTGACCCCCTCCCCCTTTTCTTTCATTCCTGTGATTAAATGGAACCCCTTTGCATGCTCGACAAGCACAGTACCATGGAGCTACATGCCTAGCCCCTTAGGGCTAACTTTAAGTGGATTTGAATAAAATAGCAACGTTGGGGTGTCTTCTCTGATCACCATACATTCCAAACCCCCAAGAAGAAGGACTTTAATCCTTCTCAGGATCCCTGCTTTGTTTGTTCCAGTCCCAGAATAAGGCTTGCCTCAGTCATGGCTCCGCTTACAGTTTTTGCTGTCACTGTTAACAGGGTCCACATAGTGTTTCTATATCTTTCACATTGTAGACAATCAATTAGTATTTGTTGCATGAATATAAGATTAAGTTGTCTTGGGTCACCAGACACCAGAGGCAGGTTTCTGAGGGTCCCATTCACGTGTCTTCTCTCTCAAGTTCTCATTAGCAATATTAGTAAGTCACATATTCGGGCTTTTCTATGTTCACCTACTTTCAGGATGGTTGATGGGGAGACTGACAGGATTGCGTTCTCCACAAACATCTATGTAGCAATCTCTCCCCATCATGTCCTCCTTGCATACATGGTTGGTTTGACAGGTAATGATGAAGCTAGACAGCTACGGACCCTGAGCAAGCTCCCCAGGTAACAGATGGCTGGACAAAGGCTGCCTGGTGTAGACTGGCTGTGATGAATTTGTGTTAGTTACTAGAAATCAATCAGAGTGTTGCTATGGTATAATAGAATCTCTCCTGGAAAGGGACCCACTGCTCCCACATAAACCCTTAGTGGAACTTCCTGTGCCTCTGCTCTGGACTGGTCACTACTAGATGACATGGAAGAGGAATAAGAAACCACCGTCCATGAATTCCACACCATCTGCCTTCTTTGGCTCAGTTGCCTTCACTGTGCCAATTGTATAAGACTTTTTATTTATTTATTTTACATGCTACCAAGTTAGTCTCATTCTTCACCTCTAAGAAGAGGTCATACCACTGGAGTGACAAGATTTTGACCTATAATTAATAATGGAGTACATGACATTTATAATAGCTCTTTGGAATCCTCTGGGATAAAAGGTACTCCATAAATGTAAACCATGATTATTTCTTGACAGCTAAATATAAAATTTCCACTAAATACTACTTAACAATGTTGCTTTTAAGGATATTAATTGGGTCTTTCAACTATACAATGCAATTATCAGTCTAATTGAAAATAATTGGTCAACACTGGGGGAAGAAAAATACTTAAAACAAATGGGGCAAGCCAAACATTAGGGATGTTAAGACTCCACTAAGTTAAAAGTTTACTTTAGTTGAAAAGGCCAAGGGGCTTGCTTTGTCTTGGTGGGTAAACATTCTGGTGAACTGTGAGATTCAAGCAAACCTATAATTAATCCTCAAAACAATGGTTGATAAGGGAGAGAAACTTCTAGAATTAGCTTACGCAGTCCTGCTGGAGCTTTCCATCAAAAATCTTTTCTCTAGCTGTGCAAACGCTGTTTTGACACCATTTCCATGGAATAAATCAAATTCGTCAGCTGCCGGGTCCTCTTGTTGTTGCGGGGAGAGGCGCTTTCAGCACTGGACAAAACTTTTTGGTTATTGTTGTCGTGAGCTCTGTGCGCAACAAAGCTCAGCGGAAAGAAAGAAGAGTGGGAAGGCAGATTGAGACGAGCTTTACAAATTGGCACAGCCTTATCGGCTGCATTTCATGGTTTTCTGGAATCCTTTCAGAAGAGGCTTTCCTTTGTAAGAGACGGTTTAAGCTTTATGTTATTTCAAGCTATATTTGAGAGTTTATGAAAATTGCTTTTTAGTTTTCCGGATGCTGAAAGCATCGATACTGATGTTTACTTCTGGTGAATTTATCTGGCTCCAGTGGCCAGCTCTAGAGTTCATCCTCTCTCTTGCCTTTCCTTCCTTCTTCCGGCCACACTGGGAGGGTCTCTGCATGTTAGGGCTCAAGGCTCAAGCCAGCGTTCTCTTCCCACATTAGTAAGAACCCAGTATCAAGCCCTCTGGCCAGAGACAGGTTTCCCTTTGCTCTGCATCACTCACTGCTAGCAGAAGATTCAACTTTCTTTGGATTTCCCTGATGCTTCTTAAAGTCTTTCACGCTTCTGTTCCTTTATACTCCTGGAGGTGACAACCTTGTCACCTGTTCTTAAAAAGAAAATTGAGGTTTGTTGGTATGGAGAGCATATGATGATGACCATAGCAATAACAAAAAAACCCCATAGTTTTCAGCTCTGGTCACTGGGATGCATGCTGTTATTTGAACACCCACATGAACAATCCTGTTAAAGAATGTAATTAAAATGGACAGTCTAATTAAACAAAACAAAATGTCTCAAGTCCTAGACAATGAGTCATTTATTAAAACAATGTTTGACAGAGAAGAATTCTGGGATGCAGAAAATTTGAAATCTCTGAAAATCTATTGGACTTTACATGAAGAATCATGGAGTCACCAAAGATAAGTAGTGAACAGCAAGAAAATGAAGTTTTTAAATTTTCTTTGTTATTAAAAGTTATGCTAAATAGATTCTAAAAGGGTGAGTGAGAGCTCTATTACTGACATATTCTTGATTTATTTATTTCTGTAAACAAGGTCTTGCTGGGTACCCCTGGCTGACTTAGCGCTCACTGTATAGCCAGTGTTGGCCTCCACCTCGGGCCAGTTCTGCCTCCATACCCTCTTCAGAGCTAAGATGGCAAGTGTGCACCATACATTGGGCTTTACTGAAGTCTTTTCGGGACACATGCTAGGGAGTAGTAAAACATTCTATTTTGCAACTTTGTATCATAGTATTTCTGCTCTGAATGAGTGGGAAGACTTTGGTAAAAATTAGGTAACTTCCATGAGACTTAATTCCTCCTAATCTGTGAAATATCATCCCAAATGAGCTATAGCCTGCTGTAAGCATCAGTTACTGTACCAGCCTGCGCATGTGTCTGTACATCTATCTAAGTATCTACAGTCTGTGTAGCATCTATCTGTACTCTCCATGTTTCTCCAATTTTATCAAGGTGACATATTTTGGGCATTAGTACATAATATTCTGGTCACAGGATAATAAGGAAAAGGAAATCTGCTTTAGGGGTGTTGAAGGAATAGAATGAGGGCTTGGGATGTAGCTCAGTGGCTGGAATGCTTGCCTGGCTTGTATCATAAGGCTCTAGGTTCATTTCCAGCATGACTTTTAAAAGCTAAATAAATAAATAGCAAGAAAGGCAACAAACTGTACTCAGAATGAAAGGAGAGCAATATCCTCTGTCAATTATGTCTTTCCTACAAGCAGAGAGTCTGGTGCAATGGATGTGGTATTTTTAAAAGGTGAAAATACTTGCTACATATGATATTAGGATGGATGTGTGTGTCAATGAGCAAACTTTTTTAATTATGGGAGAAATTAGTTACTGTTTTAATTACTTAGAAAGTGATTATATTGAAGCATGCCCCCCACCCCCTGGGTTGCTGAAGCAATTTAGTAATTTAGTATGTTCAAGAACAGAGAGAGAATAGCTTCTTTAAAAACAAAACCCGGTTTCAGGAAAACGAAATTCCTGCTCCTCTCTTGCATGACAAACAGCCATTTGAGTCAAGGAGCTCCGCCTGTGCCTCAGCTTAAGTGTGATGAAAAGAGAATCACAATATTTGGGAATGGCGCTGGGGAAGGTCAGGAGAAATGACCAATAATAGCCGCAGCTTGTTGTGGTTATTGTTTGAACTTCGAGCAGGGACATTTGAGACATCTACTGACTTAATTAAAACCTCAGATGCTGGAAAATCTCATTAGCAATCATAGAAATACAGAATGTAAACTACCAAGCTTTGCTCCTGCGATTTCTCAAACAAGGCCAGGAAAATCAGCCATGGAGACTCAGTTGTCTGCCCCATCTGGGAAGTCATCTCAAGCACCTGGCTGTAGATGCAGACTTTTATTGCCACCAATGGTTCTTCATGTGTCTTGTGGCTTATCTGTTTGTAATTCCATCACAGGTCCATCTTGTGAGACTTAAACATTTTCCTTAAAAATCCAGATTTACCTATGGTCCTGGAATTGCCTTAGAGGTCTTTATTGTAAGATTGTTAACAGAGCTGTAAATAGCGCAGGTGATTCTGTGAAAATTCCAATGATGCCTCCTTGGCTGACTGAAATGGAGCTGGAATCTCTCCCATGGAAACCAGTAACCACCCAATGAGCTTGTCAAATATTTTGGGAATGAGTCTTGGACCCTGTGAGAGACACCACCTACAATGGAGGTATTTTGGCCATTTGATATTCACGAGACTGGAAGGTTTAAGGTGTACTAAGGACTGAATACTGGAGGTTTGGCTTCCTAATGTAAACACCATTATCATTTGGGAATCAATTAGCTCCTTGCATGAAGGGAATGAGAAGTCTCCTAAATGCCTATTGTGAGGTGGGCTATTTGCTTTAATTAAGAGGAGACAGAGTGGATTATTGTCTCCAGCAAAGGGGGTGGAGAGAGTCAGAAAATTACACTTTAGCCTCATAAGCAACAAAGCCCATGCAAGAGGCATGGTCTGCGTCAGGCCAGTCTAAAGCAAATTAGCTTTTAATCTGGAAACTCTGAATAAGGATGCCTGCACTAGACAATTAGAACAAAATGCAAAGCAGTGGTTCCTCTAAGGCTTTTGGCCCTTGATAGTGTGGCCCTTTAGAAGATCTGAGTGATAAATATTCTTGTTTCCTTGTCAGAGATTTAGAATTTAAGGTGAATCTTTTTTTTTTAATCAAATCTCCAGTGCAAAAAATGTTAATATCAACATTTTCAGTGTTCTAATGTGAACTTTTACACTAAAAATGGAGCAAAAATTTAATTTCTTGATTTTATTTTATTTTATTTTATTTTAACTCTGGTAAATTTGCAATCTACAATTGTCATCTGAGTTTCTTTTATCTTTTCTCTTGCTGGGACTTGTCCATGTTAACTAGTCACTGGAAAGTGTTAAATTACCTTTAGTGTACATTCATTCATCTACCCATTTAATAAATAAATAGGCATTAAAGGCTAAGTGTCACAGTCCCAGGTTTTGACAGACGACTAAGAGATGCAATATTTTGTAAGGCGAGGGAGAAGTAAAAGGGTGTTCTGAGCACATGGGAAAAGCACCCAGGCTTGTCTTAGGGACTTAAGGTAGGTGCCTAGAGATGACCTTGAATTTCTGACCCTCCTGCCTCTACTTCCTAAATGCTGGGATTCCAGACATGCCCCACCAAGCCCAGTTTCTGGTGCACTGTGGACTGAATTCAGGTCTATGTTCATGCTAGGCAAAATTGCTGGCTGAGCTACATATCCAGGGCAACAGAATGCCTTCTAAGTCCGTAAGAGTTAGAGAACATGTGTGCCTATGAGGGTTTTGGTAAGAAGATGGAAAAGCAACTTAAAGGGATCAGAATAGACAGAGGTAGCCTTACGGCACTCCAACCACACATAGGTCTGTGTTCTCCTGTATTTGAGATTTTACATGCCCATATTAGCACTTAGAATTAATTGAAAGAATAAGAGTAGCTCTCAAAGGACTGTGGGCAGTTCAAGAAGCACTAAAGATAGCATTCCCTCAGTGAAAATAATTCCCAAGTAGTTTAGTTTTTAAAAGGAATTAGATACTTTTAATTTTATCCTAAATATTAGCACATCAGATGTTTTCTTCCTATATATTTGTTGTGGTAAAATATACAGAGCATGAGATTTCCCATCTTGACCATATCTCAAGTTTAGTGATAATAAATGTTTTCAAAATATGTAGCCATTGTCACTGTTCATGTCCATAATTGAGCTTATGAAATTGAAACTCTATGGCCATTATGTGCCACATGTTCCTGTAGTTCCAGCTACATGGAAGGCTGAGGCAGGAGGTTTGTTAGAGGTCAGAAATTGGTTATTTTCCTGGTCAAATGCAGTGAGATCTCATCTATAGCAGGAGGTTTGTTAGAGGTCAGAAATTGGTTATTTTCCTGGTCAAATGCAGTGAGATCTCATCTATAGCAGGGTTGGGGAGATGGTTCAGTTGGTGCAGTGTGTATAGTGCAAGCAGGGGACCTGACATCAGACTCCTTGAACACACATAAGAGCTGGGTGTGATTGTACAACTCTGTAGCTCTAGCATTGGGTGGGTGGAGGCAAGTGGATTCCTGTAGCTCTAGTTCACCTAGAAAATTAGTGAACCATGAGTTCAGTAAGAGACCTATTCCAAAAGATAAGGTGAAGAGCAATTTCAGAACATAGTTGATACTGACCCCTAGTCAATCATACACATGCACACACATACAAACACACATTACAAACTCATAGGCACATACTCACACATGTGCATACACATAAAAACCTGTTTCCATTATTGCCAGGTCTCATTGTGATGCACTTTAGAGATTGGATCAGAGGATTGTGAGTTTCTGGCCAGCCTAGGCAATATGACAAGACTCTATTTGAAAAAAATAAAAAAGCAGAAAATAAAATAAGATAAAATAAAATTATGGTAGATGAAAATTCACAGTATTGTCTGATCAGCCAATTGTTTTAGTCTCTTTTATTTTGCTTTTCTTTTGGTCAGGGTCTCATGTAGCCCAGGCTTGCCTCGAATTTGCTCAAAGATGACCCTGATCTTCTAGCTACTACCTCCCAAATGTTGGTATTCCATACAGTCAGACATCAGCACACTCAGTCCTAGGTGGCAATAGGACTCTAACTCAAGGCTTCATGAATGCTAGGAAAGTATTCTACCTTCAAAGCAGTGTCTCCGGCTCTTAGTACTATAGAAATCCAAACTGCAATTTTAGGAAAGCTAAGCTAACTTCAGCGAGCGGGGATATAGATGTGTATTGGACAAACTAGTTTCCATTGAGTTAGTCAACTAGTCTACTGTTTCTGCTGGTTTCCACTGGGATGGAGCCAGAACAGGACAGAGTGTGTCTGAGCCTTCTTTGCTGCACCTGCAGAACGGTAATGGACTTTGTCCTGTCTCTTTCCTTGCTGGCCAGGGATCCTCTACATCATTTGCTTTTCACCTAGTTTAGTTTACTGTATGGTCTTGCTCCTTTCAGCTCATTGTATTCTGCAGTGATATACAGGTACAGGCTAGGCCTGAGCTTCCCATGTCTTCTCTGCAGCTGTCCCAGTAAAGCCATCCACGCCAGTGCTCTTGATGTCAAGGGGCATGAGCTGCACACCTCCTGTAGCTCAGTCGATCTGACTGTGGAATGGAAGCCTCATGGTGCTTTCCCCTTTGTTTATGTTTCTACTCTATGACATCTTAACTCTTCATTGTAAATTTTAAAATTTGTTTCCATTTTCTAGTTTATGCCAATAGTTCCTTCACTCTCTCAGATAAATCAGTTTATTATATTTTATATTTCCATCTCCTCATGATTAAAAGTAGGGATTAGCTCCATATAGTTTCCTAATAATTCCCAAATACCAATTTTGCTTTCTTCCTTGGATGTGTATATGTGTGTCTCTGTTTGCATATGGGTTTGCATAGGGACCATAGACAAGTGTGAGCATGTTTGTGGAAACCAGAGGACAACCTTGGCTGTTATTCACCCCAGACATTGTCTACTTTTTAGTTTTTATTTTTGAGACAGGGTCTCTTCCTGGCTTGGAGTTCACTGAGTAGGCTGGATGGATGGCTAGTGAGCTCCAGCAATCTACTTGCCTGCAGCTCATTACTACTGACATTACAAGTACATGCCTCAATGGCCAGATTTTTTTTTAAATGCATATTCTTGGAATCATATCTGATCCTCAAACTTGAAAGGCAATAATTTTATCAATTAACTATCTGTCTCTGATTTTAATTCTATTTATTGTTTATTTGTGATAGAGTTTTACTATTTAGCCCAGGTTGGCCTGAATCTCCTGCCTCAGCCTGACACATGCTAGGATTACATGCATAGGCCATCACTCCACTCAGCTCCAAACACTCTTAGTGTCACAGAATGGAATAATCCTGATAGGGAACAGTCAACGTATTTCCATGGCAACTATAGTAAGGCTGAAACTAAGCTAGGAAGGAATAAGTATCAAAAGAGTTTAAGGTTTATGAGTCACCTCTCTAGTCTATGAAGTATACTACATCCACTTACTAATCCTACAGTTAGAGTGGTATTATTGCTCTTGTGTTGGAGCTGATGAATCCAAGGCACAGGAAATGGCCTGTGGCCGCCCAGTTAGTAAATACTGCATTCAGAACTGAAACCCAGTGAAGGCTGACTCAAAACGCTGGGCTATGCTTTAACCATCTGCTTCATGCCACATGTAACATGTGAGCCTTTCTGGTATAAACTGGCTTGTGGGGATGATTTCCTCTATGATCAGAAAAAAAATCTCACATTTCACAATTGGGTCTGGTTGACGCTATTTCCCTGTCTGGTGTAGGTTCAAAAGTAACACTCCTATAAAGATCAGAGAATCATTAAGGGTGACTAGATCTGTCTGCTGTTTGCTGTTCACAGTTGCATGTCCTAATTTTGGCTTTTTTTAAAAAAATAAACAAATAAACCACTGTAGTTATAAAGTTGTAAGTATGGGCTCTCTGAACAGTCCTTCTGTGTGGAAGTTTGCTTTGCTCATCTCTGAGTAGTTCAGTATGCCTTGATGGCCAGCATTTGTCCTGTTTGATAAATAAGGAGCAGCTTTGGTCCCTAACCCATTACCTAACAATTGACAGGATTAAATTAGTCACTTCTATATCCTGAAAATATGTATTATATGTATGTCTGTGATCTCAGCAGTGTGGGAAATAGAGGCAGAAGGATGGTAAGCTTAAGGTTATCCTCTGGTAGATCATGAATTTGTGACTAGTCTGGGTTACATGAGACTTTTAAAAAAAGGTTTTGTCAATAGCAAATTGCTACAGAGTTTTCTATGCATTTGTTCTAAATTAATGGCTTTCCTTGGTGCCCATTGGTGACAAAGAATTTATAAATGGGTCACACTTTCAAAGATTCTCTTTAATTCATATACATGGTTCCTTGTCTATTGTCTTGAATGAGAGTGATAGAGACCCTGCTATCATATGCCTTTTTTCTTTCCAGACCTGAATACCCTGAGACAGCCTGCTGCAAGACACTCCTCATCTCAAATCTGCTCCAGCTCTTCCCTGTTCCTAAGACATAGAGATGAGCTTCCATTTTCCTGTAGACAAACACGAGAGTGAAAATTATTCTAGTCATATCCAAGAGAAATCAGTCATCCTTTGCAAAGTTAATCACAGCCTTCCTCCAGGGCCTCACAGCTCTCTGGGAAGATTTTCCCAGTGCCGTTGCTGCACTACTAAAATATAGATTTCCTAAAAGGGCTGGATGGCTCTTGTTCTTAGAAATGCAGACCCAAGTCCTTTGAGACTTTTTTAACTTTTCCTTTGTATTGCTATTTGAAAGGGCTCTAGACTAGCAATGGGGTCACTAGTATGTGTGTGTGTGTGTGTGTGTGTGTGTGTGTGTGTACACCCATATTGCATGAGTGTCTGTGCTGTATGGGCTTACGTGTTCATGTAGAGGCCAGAGGAAGATGTTGGGGGACTTTTTCTATCACTTTCCTCCTTATTCCTTTGAGACAGGGACTCTCACTGACCCCTGAGCTAGCCTGGTAGCTGGTAATTCCCAGAGAACTTCCTGTCCCTAGCCCACATATTGCCATGCCTACCCAGACAGGAACGCTGTTTAGGTACCCTTACCTATATCCTCCCATAATAAATAAGGCCCAGTCATCACTTAGGAGAAAAAGAGGAAAAATCCGTGATTCCCAAGTGAGCCATTGAAGGCTGGGTGGCTTCTATCTTGGACTACATGCATCATTTCAAGCTGCTCTGTGCAGATATTGATATGGTGACACCCCCTTCCCCCAAGACTTCCTGCTAACATAGAACTAGCATCAAGGGGACAGCTGCTGTGGGGAGGCTACTGTGAGAGTGAGTGGTCCTGAACTTTGATTCTATAGCACCTTGAGACAGCTTTGAGAAGGAATCAGAGCCAGAACTGTCCAGCTTAGCTCAGCTATTCCTGGATTGTCAACTCCGGACATGACTGGAAGGTTAATAAACATCTACAATAATCATGACTGTTTTGAGTGGCTATCTTTAGGGACATCTGATTAAGTATCAGTAGATGACCAAGTAAGGGGTCCATGCACTTGGTGCTGATGCTTAGGAGTTCAGCTGCTGCAGTTTCCACCTCACACAGACAGTAGCTTCTGTATCCCTTTCCCAATTTAGAAACCTGGTGTGTTTTTTTTTTTTTTAACACTGCCCTTCGCTGTATGGTTTCAATCCCACTGTGTCTTAGAAGGGGGTTCTTTCTTGTCTCCAAATTTCTTTCTCAAAAGCACATTAGGAGTGTAGCAATACTCCAAATAGCTTTAAAGATCTGTTCAAATTTCTAGGTGTTTTTTTTTTTTTTTTTTTTACCTTTTAACCTTTCCCTAGCCGAAGGTTAAACTAGTCTTTGGCCTTTTCAAAGCTGTTAGTGACTTGCCTGGGCTACCGACTGCTTTCATTTCACTCAGCGCATCATTCAGACTCCAGCGAAGCAGCGCGGATTCTGAAGCAGGAAACTACCTCAGCATTGACAAAGGCCATTCAATGTGATGGGAAAGGCTGTTCTTGGCTGACGGGTAAGCGTCCTCAGCCTCTTCAGTGCCACTCCTACTCCCATGGTAGTTTCCTGCCCAGCTCTCCTGCTGTCCCCATCGGAAAATCCACAGTCACTACCTTTCCCAGCCTTGAATCTGTCTCTGGAGACCCAGGGAAGCCACCGGGACCATTGTTCATTTGGCAAATGTGCCGCCTTTGGGGGTATGGAAGCTTTGTGGGCGTCATTGGCTCTGGGACTCCATGAACAGGGGAAGCCCTGGGTATTGTGACTAGTGCCAAAGGTTAGCGGCTGTCCCTCCCTAGGGAGGCTTAGCGTTGGAATCATTTCTGTTTGCAACCCTATGTGTAACCCTGGCATGCAATCAACAGAGAAAATATTCATTATTGCCTGACTGTCTCCCGAAGACAATTTCAATTATTCTGGCATTTCAATGGATGAAGAAGCCCTTTGGGCTGGCCCGGGAGATTAGCCTTAAAGGCCCTGTAAATTAGCGAAGTTACAATCGGTATATTATCTGGCAGGCAGCTGTGGAGACGCCACAGCAGGCAAAGAGACAAATTACTATATTCCGCTTGTGGTTTTGATATATCAATTTACAAGTTTAACATACGCATTTGTGAAAGAATGATTTTTTTTTCCCCTTCTGCCTTTCTTAAATCACTTTTAACTGCCTGCACTCGAAGTTTCCGAGTCTGTAACTTGAATGGTTGCCTTGCTTTGCTGACGTTTTTTGTTTTAAAGCCCAATTTCAGCCAGGAAAAAATATTGCTGGGGACAGAGCTCTGGAATTAATCTTTCCTAAAGTTATTCAAATAATATAATATATTGCAGTTAATCAGAAAATTCCATTTGCAGAAATGTGAACAATGTTTCATATAAAGGCTTTTCCTTTAATGGGATGTTTTCATGTCTTTTTTTCATGCTAGATTAATTCTATAGTGATTTTTGTATCTATATTCTTAAAACACATTTCACCAAACTTGTCTGATGTAAGTAATAAATATGAAAATTAAAACAATCAAGGTAATAGCACATTCCAATACTTTATAAACAGTTGCATAATGAGGTCTATTAATAATTTTTTTATGATTCAAGTTTTTTCTTAATATTTCTAATATCTTGGTGTATATATATCTTTAGTACTAGAGATTGAACCCAAGGGCTTGCACATGCCACTCAGGCTGTTTCCCATTAATCTACATCAACAGCCTCAACAATAGGCTGGTTCAAACTTTAAGCAATACTTTTAATGATGATTAATATATATATATACATACATAAAATAAGTTCACATTTCTTGAATGAATTTAGTAGAAAAATAGTTTAGCTTTTGGTTAATAAAAAATATATTTTTGTTCTGTATTAAATGGCTGCTAGAAAACTTGGGTTTTGTAATTGGATGTGTGTTTTGGGAAATGGGTCAAAGGGCTTCAATAGATATTACAATGTAGATATTTTCAAGGAAGTCTTGTAAAAAACACATAGCTTTGTTCTCAAATATACAAGATACCCTTTTTCCTGCTGTCTATAAAATTCAAAACAAATATATAAAACCCAGAAGTACTGGCTTGCTTTGGGGGAAAAAATCCTTTAATATAAAAAGGGTGGTGGTGGTCAGGTTTTGGATATGTCCTTATACACTTAAAACATTTTTAGGATTTTAATTGTAAAAATGATACTGGGGACTGTAGATACAGGTCAGTGGTAGAGTGCTTGCTTCGAATGTATGTAGAAGGCCCTGTTTCCATTCCTCAGCAATACTGAAAATGATATAGGTTATCTCCTTGAAGGTCAAGGGATCTATTGAAGTAAGAGGTGTCCACACAGCATTGGCCTGAACCCTAGCTCTGAAGTATTGAATTTACATGGCTTTTAACACAGGTCCCCATAGACCTTGTCCAAACCGTGATTATCAATCAATAACATGAATTTTATTTTTTCTCTTTCTTGTTTACAGAACAAGATTACCCATGAGGAACAGTTTCTTGTCCCTTCCAATGCCTATAAAGGGCCATTCCTCCCAATTCCTGAAGTGTGACTGTAAGCCTCACCTTGTACCTTGTGCTGGTGTTTTCTCATAGGAATTGCTGGGCTAGTTCAGGCAAGCATCTGCAGTTCCTAAATGTTCAATTTTAGACCGAGGAATTTAAAAGACAACCAAATAGAGTTTTAATGCCTGTAAGATAATAATGAAAGACATTTATGAAAAGGAAAAAAAATTCAGTTTGTTTGAAAGCTGAGGCCCACACTCTGCAGCCCGATAGCAGATGGATGGCTAGCTCACTAATCCTGGTTTACTTTCTGATCTGGGTTTGTCTTCCTGGTCTAGTTGAGATCCTGAGGGCCCCCTTCTATCTGGTTAATGTTCAGAACCAATGTTTGAGTTTTAGACTAATTATGGGCCCACCACTGACATTTTCTCTATAATGTGAAGACTGGTGCCAGCCATAACTCAGTGAGATTTAACATAAAAGCAAGATAAAACAATTAAAGTGGAGGAATATTTGATTAAGTGGATCACTGATTTATAGTGAGGTAAATTGGAATTGAAAGGAGAGTGAACTTTTTATGACAATCATATATTATGTTCATTATCAGAGAGTCTCGGGTCCTTTTGTGCTTTTGTGAGTTAAAAAAAAAAAAAAAGAAGAAGAAGAAAAAGAAAGAAAAGAAATAAACCAGGTTAAGGAGAGTCATCTTGGCGGGGCAGGCATCATTTTCATCTTCTCGTGAGTTATAGTCTCTTTTCATGGCCAAGGTTAAATAAATCATGTTCAAGAAAAGTCATCACAAAACACATAATCAGCGTTTGAACAGGCAGAAAAGTGCAGCAAGAAGACGGTCTCCCTAAACGCACACACGAACACTTCTACCTTCCTGAAAGAGTATGGCATACAGTGAAGTTATCACATATTTGGTATTTGGAGAACTTGTGACCCTGGCAGCAAAACAGCTTCTGTAGCAGTAAGAAGAGACAGGCTCATCAGAGCTATAGAAAGAGAAGACAGAGGTGGTGTGGGGAGGCTAGCTCAGCCTGTAATGTTCTTGCCCTCCATGTAACAAGATATACAGGATATACTTACAAACTCTGGATATGTGGCACACTTGTAATAGGTGTGTGTGTGTGACAGAGACAGGCAGATTTTAGGTCTCTGGATCTTCATGGCCAGTCTAGTCTGTTACTTGGTAAGTAAACTCCATGCCAATGAAAGACGTTGTCTCTTAAAGGTACAAGGGGGAGGGAGGCAATGACATCTGAAGATCAATGTCTGAGGTTATCCTCTGACCTCCACCATGTACGTTTACCAAGGAACACAAGCACTTACACATATATACACATACACACCCATGAGCACACACACACACACATCACACATACATACACAAAAACAAGGAGAAAATTAAAACAGAGAATGATTTCTTTTTTTTAAGTTTTGTTTCCCTCCAGGGAGCACTTGTAAAGGGAGTTTGGGGACATGCCAGCAGCACAGGCCAAACATCAGAGAGACAGATTGGCGATGTAGGTCCCTACTGTCCACTTCATTTCCCTATGGATGCTTTCTTTTTTTTAAAAAAATTACTTATTATGTATACAGTATATAGAAGACAATACCAGATCTCATTATAGATGGTTGTGCCACCATGTGGTTGCTGGGAATTGAACTCAGGACTTCTGGAAGAACAGTCAGTGCTCTCAACCTTTGAGCCATCTCTTCAGCCAACTCCCCCCCACCCCCCCCACCCCCCGCCATGGATACTTTTATGCCTAGCTAGAAGGAAACCTGAATTCATAAGAAGTCGCTGATCACACCTAGAATAAATGTGATTCGCCACATGGTTCAATGATAGTCTTGACTCTTTGATGGGAGAGCTGTTAGACTCATTACTTCTAATCCAAATGTTATTTTATCTGTTATGCTCTATTCTTTCTTTCTTCCTTTTTTTATATGAAGAGGGCAGAGAAACAATTAATAACACTAACTACTCTAGGCTGAGCTCTGCTAGACCAGTCTTGAATTTCTGTTTTCTGTGCACAAAAGGTGAGTTTAAACAGGGGGTGGGATGATCGCTGAGGTCCTGGAAGGCATCTGTGATCGCTACCGTCAGCTGCTTCCTCTGTAGATGTTAAATAGCTAACACCCCTGGCTCACTGGGATGTTGATGGGCAATTAGTCTAAGTTAGGGAAGGTATGTTCCACTTTTCAGAAGAAGCAGTTGTTGAGATTCCTGTAGCCAAGGCATACTGAAATGTACAATGGAGGTCTTGTGGTTGTAGCTGGCATTCCAGTGAGCAAGACATTGGCTCCTGTTTTGTTGGCGTGCCTTTCCCTGCCAAGACTTCACCACGGCTCAATACCAGGGCTCCTGCCATCTGCTCACCCTTTCAGTACCCTGACATTTTGTTTCTTTGGTACCTTGGTCAGGACACCTGCCTCAAAGTCATTCTAAACCAAAGCCGTGATTACAAATTGAGAGATAGACAAGAGTGGGCAAAGAAGCAGGGGGAGGGTGCTCAGTAGAGCCCAGAGCACTGTGGGAGGAGGAGGAGGGTTGCCATGGATCTTGTTTATTTTCATCATCACCATTCTACCCTTTGCTCCTGAAGCTACTTTTTTTTTTTTCTTTTCTTCATCTTTTTTTTTCTCTGAGACAAGGTCTTACCCTGTAGCCTGTGCTTACCTGAAACTCATTATGTAGCCTAGGCTAGCCTCAGTAATTCTCATACTTCAGATTCCCAGTGTTGGAATTACAGGCATGCGGGTATGTTCAGATGAAATTGCCTTTCCTGACACATTTCCCCCCTCAATACTTCTGTATTTTAGGCATCCAACAGCATCTTCAACCCTGCCTAAGAAAATAGGTTATGTGAGTCTGAGGAGACGCCTCAAAGTGTTCAAGGCCAGCTACTGCACCAGCACCTGTGCATAATTCCTGCGTTACCACAGACGTTTCTCTGTTCAGTTTTCAGGGGTATCGGTAGAGACAACCGGCCCTTAGATCTTGTGAGGAATGATGAGCCTCAGATTAGTAACTTCACTTCCTTGAGTAGGTAAAATTTGCTGAAGCTATGGTAAAGGGGAAATGCAATGATGATGAGGAGACCTTCCATTCTGTAAACTGTAATGTATAAATGGAGCAAAGGTCTTTTTAAAACAGGCAAGTTCTCAGAATTGTTCTCCCCTGTGGAGTCATTAGGTGTCCTGACAAAGAAAGCTGAGAGAGAATGCCTAGGAAACAAGATAGATTCCCTAAAGAAGTGACATAGCCCTGCATATTGTGAGTGGGAACATCCCCCATGAGAGCTGCGGAGTGGTTGAAAGAAGGTCTGTCAGAACAGAGAAGGAAGACTGAATGCCTGAGAAGAATGTCCAGAAAAATGAAACCTGTAAATTGTTGGACAAATTGGAAGATTATGGGAGGAATTTGGGGATTCTCTGGGCCTATTTAGAGCCAAAGTGATGATGATTTCATAGAGTACTAGGTGATTATTAGCTCTAGGAAAACCAAAACGTTAAGTAAAAAAGGGAAATCAAAAGACAGTACATGTTGTGCCAGAACAATCTTATGACCCCCTTTGATTAAAATTTCCCTAGATTCCAACCGCTATCCTGTAACTCACAGATTGCTGTGTTTCTCCTATCGAAGAGTCTGTGTTTGCATTTCCTGCTTCATTGCTTATCATGCTTCCTCTGGGCTGTGTTTTCACATGAGGACCCAGATTGGAATCTTTGTGGTGATCCTGAGACTGTCTTTCCTTCTCCCACATTTAATTTTCATTCATTCCTCAGGTGGCCACCACATCCCCAGGGAACCACTGCTGAAACCTTCTCCCTAGGTTTCCATAGCAATACTCCCTCTGCTGTGTTTTGTCACCACAGTGCTAGGATCACACACAGTTGGGGTGTTACATATATTTGTGTGAACATCTCATCAATAGTTCTCTCCCTGAGTAAGCTATAGGCACCTCAAAAGAAGGGAACATGTTAGAAGGTAGTCTCCCAATAAAGAGAAGACAGGTAAGCAAAAGGTCAGGGTGTCTTTTGTGATGGTGTCAAAACTTCATTCAGATGTCTTGAGTGGCTGATAGTGGTAGTTTGTGGCCTTCTTAGGCAGGTGGAATAGTTACATGTTTAGAACACACTGACAAGTCACCATTCTTCCTCTGCTTTTCTGAGTCTCTGCCCACTACAAATGTCTTGGAGTATGTGCATACTCATACTGGTTTATGCACATGAACACATGCACATCCACATACTCTGGAGCTCCAGGCTCCTGCTGTTCTATTGTGGGGTGATCCATCAGCATATCAAGGTCTCCTGTCAAAAATCAGTTTTCTTCAATGGTCATGGCAGTAGTATGTGGAAGTTCAGGGTCGGGGAAGGCAAAGGACAGTGGTCACACAGAAACTAGGTAGCAAACACATCCTAAGAAGCTTCTTATATGCTTAAATATGTAGCTACATAGTTCAAATTCCTGAGATAATAAGCCATATGCTGCCTAGAATAGTCAGCCTCAAACCTGGCCAACTGATGTCTAGCTGCTTTGTAGATTCAACTTGCTACTTTTAAAGTATGGCTGTGGTGGTAAAATAATGGCTGATACTTCTAAAAAAAAAAAAAAAAAAAAAAAAAAAAGAAAGAGCCATTCAATTGGAGAAGCACAAGTGACATCCTCTTAGAAAGGAGTACATCCATCTATGAAAGTTGTTGAATCATTTTGTCTATAAATGTGGGCCTTTCCTATTCCTTGCACAAAGTTCAGAGTGGAATCATGTTGTTTGGCATTGCTTTTGGTGATGCTGGAAGATAAGATATATGATTAAAAGTTAATGAGCTTGGTGTGAGGGATACAGAAACTGTGTGATTTTATCCCTATTGAAAATAGGTGATTATAGTTTCTTTGAAGTTACTGGTTAAAAACTGGAGCTTCAAATGGTCTAGGGGGTTCAGGGTAAATGGAAACAGAACAAAAGACTCCATTAGACTCTTCTTGCTACTGTCCAAAGTGCAAAACGTTGAGACTTCTGCCTTAGAAAGACCTTAGGATGAGACTCATTTTTCTGATGTGGAAGGAGGCTTCTTTGATGCAGCTCCAATGTTGTCAGCTAGTCAGAAAATTTCTCCTCAAATGATACATGGAGCAGTCCAGCAATTCTAACATTTCCTTTGAGCACGCTGGAGTTTCAGATGTTTCCTTCAAGGACTTTCTATCATTATAACGATATTGATAAAGATATTGTCCATGGCTGTTCTCATCTCCTTTCTGTTATTCAATAAAACTCTCTGGAGAAATCAGCTTTGAAAAGAAAAGAGTTTATTTCAGTTTACATGTTCAAGTCTATCAGAGAAGAAAGTCAGGGCAGGAACCCGGATGTAGGAACCATGGAGTAACACTGTTTCCCGACTTGGCTTGTGCACAGGCTCATGCTTAGCTAGCTTTCTCATACAGTCCATGATCCTATCACTAGAGCAGGTACTGCCAGCAGTGGGCTGAACTCTACTACATCAATGAATAATTAAGACAAGCTTTCAGAGGCATTCCACAGAGCAACTTAATAAACTTAATAAACAAACACTCAAATGGGATGTTCTTATTTTAGGTGATTTTAGTCTTGTAAAGTTGACAGTGAATGCTAATTAAGACATTGACAATGATAAATGTGACTATTAAAATTAAGGTTCTTGGACTATCAGGATGGCTCAGTGGGTAAAGGCAGTTACCCCCAAGCCCTGATAACCTGTATGAACTATGGAATACACAAAATAAAAAAAGAGAACTGACTCCTGTAAATTGTCCTCCAACCTCGACATGTATACACTGTGGCACACACACACACACACACACACACACACACACACACACACACACAAAATGTAATTTTAAAAATATTAATTTTTTGTCCTAGTAAAGATTGTATATATGTACACACATACCTATGCATGTATATATTTGAAAATAAGGTCTCAGAAGTCTTGAACTCTGTAGATAACCAAGGATGACCTTGAACTTCTGATTCTCCTGTTTTCCCCTCCCAGCTGCTGGCACTACAGGTGTGTACCACCATGTCTGGTGTTATGCAGTGCTGGGGACTAAACCCAGGGCTTCCTGCTTGCCAGACAACCATTCTACCATCTGAGCTACATTGGCAGTCCAAATACTGAGTTCTTGTCTTGTTTCTAAAGTGAAGCAAATTTATAGGGAAGAAACCATTACTGTTTCATCCTACAGATGGGAAAACTGAGGCTTAGGAAGTTATATGACTAGGTAGCAGGAGAAAGTAAGATTCAAGTACCCTAGGCTTCTTGTAGTCTCTGTGACATCCTACCCTCTGTCAGCAGCTTCTTCTATGCTTCCAACATTGCTCTTCTTTGAATGAGAAGGGTGAACATCTGTGTTGGACTCATTAGCAATGCACATAGGCCAAGTTCAGATGAACTAAGTGAGAGTGAATATGTCTGATTCTTTTTTTCTTTATCACTTCTTTATTAGCTGTATGCGTGTGTATTTATGAAAATGGGCTCTTGAGCTAGAATTGTGTGTGCATGGGGGTCAGAGGAGAACTTTCGTGTGTCAGTTCTCTCCTTCTATCATATGCTTTCTAAAGTATAGCTCAAGACCTCAGGCTTGGTGACAAGCATCACTGCCCAGTGTGCTACCTTGTCCTATCACCCATATGATTCATTCTCATGCCTTGCATCTGTATTCTGTATCCAACATGGAGTAGACACTTCATTGACATTTGATAAAAAAAATCAGTAGAAGTACTAGAGTGATGAACTATAGTAATGACAGATTCTCTCTTTAAACAGATATTGCTGTGACTGGAGAGATTGCTGGGATTTAGAAAGGACATTGGCTGCTCTTGCAGAGGACTCGGGTTAGATGCTCAGCACCTACATGGCAGTTCACATTTGTCTGTAGCTCCAGGCTCTGTGGATCTATCCTCTCCTGGCCTCTGTTGGCTTCAGGCACACATGTGACACATGACATATAGGTGAGCAAAACATTCATAAAAATAAGTAAATAAGGTTCAAAAATTTGACACTGCTTTCTATTTATGAGGAGATGTTCATAATCTTATTTGTCATAGAAAATGACTAAAATTTACAAATAAGTTATAGAGACAATGTTTTAAGACTCAGGGATTAATGATCAGGGAGAAAAATATTGAAAGCATTAAAATAAACAAAAAAGAGCCTGGGGAGATGGCTCATAGACTGTTTGCTCTGTAAGCATTAGGACCTGAGTTCAGGTCTCCTTCAATCTTTCTGCCTCTGCCTCCTGAGCTCTGGAACTACAGATGTGAGCCACTCTAGTTTATGCTTGTTGGAGACCAAACCAAGGATTTCCTACATGCTGGTAAAGTCACACTGTACCCACTGAACTACAACCCTAAGCCAAAGTCATGGATTTGATGTGAAGAAAAACCAAACCACAACAATAAAGAACCAATTGAGGTGTGGTGCTTCACACAATCTCTTCACTTTGGAGGCTGAGGCAGGAAGAATGTAAGATGAAGGCTAACGTCGGCAGCATAGCTGTTTGGAGGCCGGTCTGAGGTACCGGAGACCTTGTCTAAACAAACAAACAAATAAGGAAAGAAGAAAGAAACTAAAGCAAAAGCAATCTCAACAAGGTCTTAGGGTACAGCCCCTCTGGCAATTTGTCATAACCCCTGCCCTGTATATTTTTGCTTTTTATTCAGCTTTATTCTGTTCTTGATTTTCTGCTTCCCAAATTCTGTACCCTGAGTTCCTTCCTCTACTGGGTACAATTTACCCAGTCTTGTAACCTAGTACACAATCTCCTAGTCAAATACGTACTTTCATTTTATAGACAGATGATTCAAGAGTAGAGGGATTGGGTGACTTGGTCAATAAGTATTTGAGCCAGTAACATAGCAGGGCAGAGGTTAGGACTCAGGTGAGATGTGGTCCATGCTCCCTTCCCCACTAAGCCCACTTTATCAGTTACTATGTCTGTCTGCCTCCCATTCCATTTTATATCTGCTTTGTCTTCTCAGTGCTCTGAAGAAAGAAGGGGCTGGGGACACTGTTCAGGTGACGAATTAACTGACAAAGATGCTTGAATCTCTGGGTCCAGCCCAGCACTGTGTGCAAACCAGACTTCAGCTTAGATGCTCCACACATGGGAAGAGGAGGTAGGTGGATCAGAAGTTCAGCCTTACCAATGAATGCATCGAGACTTTGAGGTCAACCTGAGTTACACAAGACCCTGTCTCAAAGAGAATAGCACTGAGAACAACAACAACAAAAAAAAAACAAAGTTAAAAGCTTTATGTGAATCTCGGACACTGTATAATTTGATAAATATGAATAAGGCACATTAACACTGTATTATTTACTGATTTGCAAATATTTCTACTTATTGTTTATATAGGTGTACATTATTTATACATTTTCTTTTTAAACATTATTCCCCTGTTAATCTTACCTTTAGAATATACATATCTTCACTATTTTAAAAAAAACAAAGGACTTAGATATTAATCTTTTGTTTATATACATGGTGTCAATGGCAGACTGGAGTTGACTATTTTAAATTTTCTTCTCTGAATTTCCCATACCAGAATGCTCAATTTTGGCTATGAATAAGGCCATCCCTGATACTGGCATGTGTTACACTATCCCTTCCAGCTTCATGTGGCTGTGTGTCTCAGATCTAGCTAATGACCCTTGGCAGGAAGTCTCGGCTACTCTTCTCCCTTCTCATTCTTTTGGGCTGGAATGTAGAATTAAATGCCGGTGATTGGCAGTTATTTTAGAGCATTTGACAACATCTTAAAGATATGGCAGAGTAGTTACATAGGAGATTGAAAGCCATGTATTAGTTTTGGTCAGCTCACATCATATGTGAGAGAAAAATCAATTTGTGTCTTGTTAAAACTACCATTGGGTCGGGGGAGATGGCTCAGTGGGGTAAAAAATGCTTACAGCACAAGCTTGACAGTTTGAGTTTGGATTCTCGGAATGTACATGAAAGTGGATACAGTGGTACCCATCTGTGATCCCAGCATCATGGCTAGCTAGGTGGTGGAAACCTCAGAAGAAGATGGAAGACCACTTGACTACCAAAAGTAGACTTTCACATGCACACCAATCACATTGTGGCTGCATGTACACACAGCATGGAGTACACATGCAACATACACTATACACACACAACTTAAAACCAAATGACTGCTACAATGTTTCAGTCATTGATGTAGAATTACAAAGAATTAGAGAATTTGAAAACTATTTGACAGATGGGAAAGTTGATCCTCCAAACCTGTTAGGATCAGGATTTTGCTTCTCTGAGATTCCAATCAAATTATTTAAAGGTTTTATAAATTAACAAAACCCAACCTTGTCAATGAATAAACAAAGAAATGAAAAATAATGAAATGGCATTTTGAATTAGCAGAACACAATAACAATTCCATTGACAAATAAGAAGTGGTCTTTTCTCTTTTAGACTTTATCCCTAATCATGTTGCTGTATGTATAGGGGCCTGAGTGCATATGCCCACAGATATCAGGAGAGGACACTGAATCCCCAGAACTGGAGCCATCTGACATGGGCACTGGGAACCACACTGGTTTCCCCTGCAACAGTAGCGCATGCTGTTAACTGCTGAGTCGTTTCTCCATCCCAGGTGTTTTCTTGTTTGCCTTCCTTTTATTTCCTAAAGGGAAACTAAAACTGTGGTCTGGTGTCTAAGTCTGGGGAGGGAAGTTTTGTTTTTCAGAGAGTGTCTATGTAGCTCAGGCTAGCCTCAAACTCACTATTCTCCATCTTCAGCCTTCGGGTTCTGGGTTTTCAGTCATGCATCTAGCATTTCTTTGTCATGTGATCTATAGTAAAAGCATCACAACAACAGTGTCACATATAACCACTGTATTTAAATAACAGCTAGTCAGAGGTGATGTTAATATTTGCCTGCCCTAACCAAATCCCATACAGTTATTTCTGGTGTCACATTTTATTTCTTTTTGTGGCTGACAGAAATAAAAGGCCTTCCTCATGTTGTCCCCAAGGCACAGCAGTTCTGCTCACCAAATATCAAATCATAAAGACACACTGTGCTTTGGGGGTGGGGCAGGCAGCCTCTACTGTGACATTTGTGTCCCACCAAAGGCATTACTGTCATGTATGACGCTGAAAAGATGAAAGTAGATCTTGGGAAATGCAGATGATAAGGATGTCCATGTGGTCTTGTACAAGACTGGGGAATCTCAAGAGCTCTACCTGGAAGGCAGAACCATGGGCTATGCACTCTGAGAAATATCCAGGGATCATAAATAACCAAAGGGTGGGACTTGGAGCTCCCTTAAGTACCAGGAACTCCGAGTAGGCACTTCACTTCTCACTTGGTGGCCACTGGAATTGTCTCTCTTGCTTTGCACATGAACTAACAACTTACTAAACCAGCAGCTTTGTTGTCCAGGTCTGCTTTATGAATTATCAAGAAGACTGGGAGTCTGAATTGATGATATAACCAGAGCAATCAAGAACTTCCCCTCACTGATCTGAGTATTAGACCTTTCACAGTGTGTGTGTGTGCTTGTGTGTGTGTGTGTGTGTGTGTGTGTTTATGTGCCACACACACTTTGAAATGATATTAGAATCTTGAGTCTCTTTTAAATTGAAAGAATTTAGACAATTTGCAAATTTTCACTTTT
The DNA here is from genome assembly GCA_004025045.1 of Sigmodon hispidus. Lineage (NCBI taxonomy): Eukaryota > Metazoa > Chordata > Mammalia > Rodentia > Cricetidae > Sigmodon > Sigmodon hispidus. Next base: position 6,308 of record PVIH01009460.1, on the reverse strand, counting down.
CTCTTTTTACCTTTGACCATTGCACATTGAAGGTTTGCCTTGCTACAGACCTTATTAGAAAGTCATTAACCCTGGAGATGACGTGGTCTTTCACTTCCTCCATCAGTGTGACTTGAGTAGTTTTAGCTTTACTGACCTCAGAGTCTTCCTAGCCTACTTATCAACATGGAAAACAATATGGCTTCCTGGGAAATTTTCATGAAGCCAATAGGACACACCTGCATTGCTTTTTGTCAAGGTCACTTGCAAGGGACAGAAAATAGAGGCTCTGCTTCTGCATTCTCCTAATTTCTTCATAGAGGAAAATGAACCATGCAGCAATTATTGTCTTGGTAACTATGTTATTCTAATACTTGCCTCCATCTGCTTTCAGGGTCTGCACAGAAAGTATATTCATGAATGTTCTTTGCCAGAAAACCAAAGTCATAGCATAACCTGCATCACCAGGTGAAGCATTTCAACTGGTGGAGTACAACCCTTCTCCTATGGCAATTAGACCCCTGGGTGTTTTGGTAGCCAAGGGCACTAACTCCAAGTCAAATTCTTAAAGTCACCTGTTGACTGTTTACAGTAATTCAACTATTTTTGTTGATGAGTCATAAAGATTGATGAATGTAGCTTTTTTTTCTTTGTGCTGGGTGTGTGTGTGTGTGGGGGGGCGTACCATACTTTTAGTTTTCCTGGATTCCCTTGATTTACTGATCAGATGTGTTCAATGTGGTTGACAGCTGGCCAAAGTAGCAGTAACAAGGGGTTTGTGTAATGCCCCCCCAGCCTAGGCACAGCAGCTGTGACTGAATGGGTGGGATCCCATTTGCTCTCTATGAGATGTGGTAAGGATGCTCCTTTATTCTCTGTATCTCCACATCAAAGGGCAGGCTTGTCATGTGCTTGTGATTTGGCTATAATGATCAGTCCTCTGAATGCTGCTTCAGGTGGTGACACAGGCCTTCTAGTGGGTGAGCCATCAGCTGCTCTTGTACAAAGTGTCATGAAGCTGGCAGCTAGGCACTGAAGCGGTTTCTGTGCTGTTGCTAGGGATGCCACATTAAATACCCCAATACTGTGTGCATAAAATGAGGAAAAAGTGACATTCTGACTTCCCTGTGGGAGTGGAATACGTGATTCACAGGCCTTCGGCAGCATTAATCAGGCCTTGTTTACATGGAAGGGAGCCAAAAGAGTGAGAGCCAAGAAGGTGTGTTTGGAAAGCCAAGTGGTGATGTCATCCACAGAGAGCAGCTCCGGCAAGCGCTTGCTCCCTTTAGATGCTTTGTATTGAACCTTGAAGCAAATCCCAGTTAAGTGTCTTGGGAACAGCAAGGTGCTTCGCCTTGTGTTTGGGATTTACATGGTTTTTACTATAATGTGTTTGCTAAATAGTAGAACATCATTGTGACTATCCCAGGCAAAAACCAGCCTCACTTACTGGTAAATGGCACTAAGAGAGCCTTAAACACGTGCAAGCCACACTCTGCTAGAGTGATGTGAATCTCCAAAGGAGTTCAGACATCACAAATAAACTTGATAAGATCCTTGCATCTTATCAAGGATATTAACCACATATGATGATTGCAGAATACTTTTTTGAGACAAAAAGCTTATATCACAGACTCGCTTAAACTAGTTACATAACTGAGGATGACCTTGGATTCATTTTGCCTCTACTCTTAAGGCATTATAAACAAGGACCACCATGCCAGGTTATATGGTTCTGGGGACTAAAACCAGAGATTATTATTATTTTTTTTTGTTAGAACTTCAGTCTTTATATGTTTTTCATTGTTTCAAACAATTCAGACATCAGCCATCACTTCCTTCCCAATGGAGAAGATGATCTGTTGTCTATAAAGACAAGCCAGTAAGACTTTGGGTTTTGGATGTCAACAGAATAGAGCAAATATTTCTATTTGAAATATTGACTTCCCATGGCCTATTACCTGTGATTATCTGGAGTCTACTCTTCGCCTCAACTCTGGCACTATAGATTCCATGCGACTCAAGTTCTTGTGTCAAGGCCTGGATTGTTAGGTATTGAGACCACTACTGTGAGTGAATGGGCATTCTCCTTGTCATGATGGAGTTCAACTACTATAATTAATCACTACAGTAGAGTTTCTGGGGCACAAAAAGTGGAACCTTATTTAGTCAAATCACACCAATGCCTAAATTAGAGACATTGCTTTTTGGGGAAAGGCTCATTACATTAGCCTTTGAGCTTCAAATTAGAGTCCTTGACTATTTTAAAGGGATTCTAAAATGACTGAAATGAAGGATACTGTTTTTTCTTTCTTTCTTATTTCTTTCTTCCTTTCTTTTCTTTTTTCTTTTCCTTTTTTTTTCAAAAAGCAAACACACAGCCTGGAAATGACGCTAAATAGTAGAGCATTTACTTAGGTATACATCCTTGCACCTATAACAACAACAAAATAAGGAAACAATAGCAATGTTAAAACAAAGTCAGGTGCCAGTTCTCCTTGCATATGAGCCAATCTTGTTCTACCTTGCAAACAATCCTCTAGAACACCTTATATGAAGTGAACAAAGGGGAAGGTTGAAGTTCAGTTAGCCAGTAAGTCAGGGCAGAGAAAGGAATCTTATTGCTTCTCTCCTGAGCTGACTTCTGTGGCAGGCCAGTGGGATCATTGAGGTTCTGTTGGGCTAAGCTAGATGAGTTAGGGCAATAAGGACTTAAATAAAATAATGAAACAGTCCCTTGGGACTAGCAGGAGCACAAGAGGCCTTCTAAGAGATTCCTTTGGGAAAAGTTTGCTTTCAGGGTTAGACAAATGACAAGCCAAAGGCAGTAGGCTTGAAATAACCTGGCTTCTTGGAAGTAGAGATTCTACTTTCTGATAGGAACTGACAGGACACTTAATCTTCTGAGACGGAAGAAAAATGGAGTCTCCCGCAGGTTAGGAGACTTTCAGAACACTTTAAAACCAACACTCTCTTGCTTACATTGTGTTAATTACTTTTATTTGTGTGTGTGTGTGTGTGTATGTGTGTGTACACTTATATCAGGTCAGAGGAGGTCAGAGGACAGCTTTTGGGATTCAGTTTTCCTTTTCTAACAGGTGAGTCCCCAAGGATCAGACTCATGTCCATCAGGAAAGCAGCTTGGCCTGCTGAGTCATCATATTTGCCTCCATCTTGTTTAGTGTGGGTTCTGCTTTGTTTTCTCTAGTGTAGGACCTGAGCTTAGTGTCTTCCTTCATGAACTGGGGACTTTCATAATATCCTATGCTCACTGAAACTCCTGGGCAATGAACTGTATTCCTTTAACAAAAAAGTAGGCCATTTTCTTATCTCTTGAAAGATATGTTTGTCAACTACCTGTCTGACAGTTGCCTGGCATTTTGATAGGGAAGGAAGAATTGGTTGGGAAGCCTCACCAAGAAGCTGTGTTTCACAAGTAACCAAGTCATTACATAATGGCACTGATTACATACTTTTATATTTTCCTTCGACATACACTGTCAACTCTAAACCAATATAAATTAAAGAAAGGCATGAACTCTGGTGTCTAACCAATCAGTCCTCAGACATCTCCCTTTTAGGTTTGTGTTATTATTTCTAGTACTATAAACTTTATTCTTCCCTTATTGATGTTAAATCTTAATCTGCATTACCCAGCTGTAGTGAAGGTAAAGTAATTAGTCACATAACTGGGCTTTAAATATAGCTCCGTTGGTAGAATACATTACTGTGAGACTCTAGTTTCAGCATCCAGGAACACACACACACACACACACACACACACACACACACACACACACAAATAGACACACCTTAAAATATAACTTTAAAAAAATAGCTATGTAATTTAATCACCAAAGATGGTGAAATTGTTAATTGTCAACTCTTTTGTCTGTATGTACTAAATTAAAGTTAAAATTGCTAAGTATTTTCACATTGGCTACAGTAGGTGTGGTCATCTAAAATTCTTTTAGGGCAATGCCATTTTTCCTTAGTATTATGAGTACAATCAGGAGACAGAAATGACAAATTCTTGTGTATAATTGTAAGTGAAGGGAAAAGTCTCTCTTTCTTAGCTGTAATTATGGAGTAGACAGTTTACTTAACTTGGAAATCTTTTTAATGTCAGCAGGGAAATGTCTGAGTGACTGTTATGGAGTCTTTCAAACTGGCCATGTGACTTCTTCAAAGAGCTCCATGCATAGCGAATGCTGTCAGCCGCACACCCTTAAAATGCTACTGCCAAGTGCCGGAGAAAGCCTGGTACTGGGAAGGCTTAGGAGCTGTGCAGTTTGGTGACCTATGAAAGCCTTGTAGATTCCAAACAGTGCTGAGGGTAAAACTTCCAGTGCTCTGCCTGGCTTCTAGCACAGATAGACGTGGGCTGCTGTCAGCCTTGGCCAGGGGCCCCCTCCCCCTCCCCCCTTTGCAAGAGTCAATGGAGAGCTTCGTAATTGCTCCAAGTCCTAAAATTGAGAGACTCAGTGCTCAGGCCTAGATGAGACACTTGTGTTAATCCCTCTGCCTTAGAGAAGAGGAAGAAGGAAGGATGTGAGATGAGAGGAGGGCTAGGCAGTGCTGTTCTCTGTGCAAGACGGGGCTACTGATACCATTATTTCACAGCTCCTGTGACAATGTGCACAATACCTGCCAAAATCCCTGCACAGGTGGAACAGATGTTCTCCAGGACTAGCTGCATGCTGAGTAGATAGTGGCAGGCAGTACAACAGCTGGAAAGAAAGAAGAAAGCATCTTCCTTTTTTTTTTTTTTTTTTTTTTTGAGACTGGGTTTCTCTATGTAGTATTAGCTGTGCCCTGGAACACAAGCTATAGAACAGGCTAGCCTTGAACTCAAAGATCTGCCTGCCTCTGCCTCCCAAGTTGGGAATAAAGGCATGAGCAATCATTTCCCGGCCGGAAGAAGCATTCTTTACTGAGGATGTGGCCACTGGTAGGCTTTCCATGAACATATGGGCAGCTCTAACTGGACTTAGTGGTTTATCATTAAGAAAAGAGGACTTTGTTTGGAAGGGAGAGTGTTGGGAGTGTTCAGAAGGAGTTGGAGGAACAGATGGCTGGGGGTACACACGATCAATCATATTTCATTCAGCAACTTAGACTTGCTGTGGCTATCTCTCACCCATGGTGGTAACTTTCGGTTCTAGTCTTTTCTTTGCCCCAGACTCCGTACCCTCTTCCCCACACACTGCTTCTTAACACACAAAACCAAAGAACCGACAGGCAGCAGAGGTCTTCACCCCAGCTCCAAACCTTGATATAACCCAATCCCAATTTCCTTCATTCATCAACTCTCTTTTAAACCTTTTTTTCTCTCTCTCTCACAAGTTCTCAGCAGCTCATTTGGGTTAGCTCACAAGGGCCAGTTTGCGGGATGTAAGACAGGGTAAGGTTGGGCCAGTTCCTCTGACTCCATTGTTTCATGGCTGAGCTGACAGTGTTATTCAACTAGAGCCTGACATGAACAGACACAGATTTCTTAGAATTGCTTTGTGCAGGAATAACTAACACTTGTGATCTGAATAGCCAGAGGGTACTCTTTCTCGTGAGTTCTAGGACAGCTCATGCTATCCCTATAAAAAGTCTTCTGTTGGGGCTGAGGAGTCCGCTCTGTACAGTGCTTGCTTGCTATATCAGCATGAGAACTTCAGTTCCATTCTCAGCCAAAAAAAAAAAAAAAAAAAAAAAAAAAAATCCGGGTGTGGTGGATTGCAGCCTCAGTTCTGGGGAGGCAGAGACAGGAGGGTTCCTGGGGCTTGCCAGTCAACTCAGCATACTTGGTGAGCTCCAGGTCCCAGTGAGAGACTCTTTATAAAGCAAGGAGACAGTTCCTGAGGAACACTGGCCAAGATTGACCTCTGATCTCTACATACACACAAACACATACGGGTAACAGTACACACATACACATATGAAAACCTGCAAAGCCCAATGTCCGTGCTCAATTACACAAAAGAAACAAAAGAAAATGGGTGAATCATGGCGAGTCTCTCCTTTTTCTGTGAGTAGCAGAACAGGCCAGGGGAAAGGGCTGTAGAGGGTTCTATCTCATTCAGCGTTCAAGTGTCCCAGGCTTCCTCTTTGGGATTGTGTGGAAACATACACCCCCCCTTCCCTAGTCAGTGACAGAATTGGAGCCAGGTCCACTAAATCCGTCTACCCGAAGAGAGTGAAGGCTCAGGTGGGGCAGAGAAGGGAGGCTGTCTTTGGGAGGGCACTGGCTCTCATAGGAACCCTTCATTTCTTTTTCTTCTTCTCTCCTGTAGCACTGCCTGTGCATGGAACCCTTCTTCTTCTTCTTTCTCCCCCCC